>CAUYUJ010015682.1:753986-765897 GCA_963575745.1 Prorocentrum cordatum
GATTTGCCACACTTCTGACATTCGGTGGCACCCCTCACGCAGATCGTCAGGGGCCAAAAACAAAAGGGATTTGCCACATTTCTGACATTCGGTGGCACCCCTCACGCAGATCGGCGGGGTCAGGGTCCCAAAACATTGGAGATTTGTTACATTTCTGATATTCGGTGGCACCCCTCACGCAGATCAGCGGGGTCAGGGTCCAAAAACACACAGGATCTGCCACATTTCTGACATTCGGTGGCACCCCTCACGCAGATCGGCGGGGTCAGGGTCCCAAAACATTAGAGATTTGTTAAATTTCTGATATTCGGTGGCACCCCTCACGCAGATCAGCGGGGTCAGGGTCCAAAAACAAACAGGATTTGCCACACTTCTGACATTCGGTGGGTGGCACCCCTCATGCAAATCGGCATCGCGCAGATCGGCGGGGTCAGGGTCCAAAAACACAAGCGATTTGCCACATCCTTAAATTCGGTAGCACCCCTCACGCAGATCGGCGGGGTCAGGGTTTAAAAACATAAGGGGATTTGCTACATTTCTGACATTCGGTGGCATCCCTCACGCAGATCGGCAGGATCAGGATCCAAAAACACACAGGATTTGCTACACTTCTGAAATTCGGTGGCACCCCTCACGCAGATCGGCAGGGTCAGGGGCCAAAAATAAAAGGGATTTGCCACATTTCTGACATTCGGTGGCACCCCTCACGCAGATCGGCGGGGTCAGGGTCCAAAAACACATGGGATTTGCCACATTTCTGAAATTCACACAAAAGCGAGTACAATAATAGACTCGCAATCTCCATTCGTCTTGCCAGTTACCCATCCTCTTCGCATGAAGTTCCGACGCTGCTTCACGGTGAAGCCAAAGCCTCATGCCTTCGCTCTTCCATGGCCCATTCTCCGAGAGAGGGGGCAGCGGCAGGGGGCGAAGCCCTTACGGATAACATCTGCACGGCGACCCAGCGAACGCAGCGGATCGCTCGCTCGCGCGTGACGTGCGCCGCGTGCTGACCCTGCCGAGGAGCTTGCAGCGCCGACCGCAAAACATCTGAGCCGAAGGTCGAGACGAAGACCTCGTCTTGTTTTCTGATGCCTCCTTGTGGAAAATGGTTGGCCCGCCTCGGGAATTCAAACTGACAAGCGTCAAACCAGAGACGAGAAATGAGGCACGAGCGCCGGAATCATGCAGAGACGAGAAACGACTGGCAAGACATAAAACACGTGGGAAAGCGAGACGGCGGAGAAGGAAGGGCAAGGAGAAGGAAGGGGAGAAGCAGAGGTGGACGGAACAGAAAGGAGGGTAAAGGAGAGGGAAGAAGGGAGGAGAGGGCAGAGGAGTGGCGAAGGGAGGGAAGAAGCAGAAGTGGTGCATGGAAGAGAGAGGGAGGCGGACGGGGCGAGGCGATGGGGCGAGAAAGGAGCAACGAGGGAGCGCGATCCACCGTCGGTGGCCCGAAAAACATCCACAAAAGGGTTTCAGAAGCCAGACCTTCCGTTCAAAAATCCACAGGGGCGGCCTCGAAAACCGTGGGGGGGTCAGCGGGCGGGGGCCCCTGGGGAAAAACGGCTGCCGTGCGGGCACTGGCGGCAGGGTGACGAGATCTATGCACCTCCTCCTCCTCCTCCTCCTCCTCCTCCTCCTCCTCTTCCTCCTCCTCCTCCTCCTCCTCTTCCTCCTCCTCCTCCTCCTCCTCCTGCTCCTCCTCCTCGACCCCCCCTCCTTCTTCCCAAGAGCGGGGAGGTCGGGGCCCCACCCCCCGCAGCGCGCAAGAACGGGGGGGGGGGGGGGAGAACCAACACCCCACGCCGCCGCCGCCGCCGCCGCCGCCGTCGTCGTCGTCGGCGCGGTCCCCGTCGTCGTCGTCGTCGTCGTCGTCGTCGGCGTCGTCGTCGTCGTCGTCGTCGTCTCCGTCGCCGTCGTCGCGGTCGCCGTCGACTCCCCCCTTTTTCTTGGGGGATGGGGCGGGCGGGGTGAAAAATCCCCCCCGCCAGCAGCGTCAGAAAGCGCTCTTTCGGAGAAACCTAAGGAGGGGTCGGAAGGTGGAGGCCAGGGGGGAGTAGGGCAAAGCGAGGTTCTCTAGGATGCGGTTGAGAGACTGCGGGCATGGACTGAGGTCATCCTCTTCGTTCATGCAGTCCACTATGAGAGCTACGCCATTGTTATTCCTGATGAACTCGTCCTCGTATTCGGTAACCTCAGAGATGTCTAAAGGACGTGTATCATGCCAACTTCTTCCCAATCCCCTCAATCTCGATTTCTCTCTCTCTCTCTACAGCGCAATCGTGTAATGACTTTCCGCCATCCCTTGAGCACTTGCTGGAATCGCCCAATGCGCTTGCTCTCTTGAGTACTAGAGGTATCGTAGAAATCTATATGTCCAAATCCGCCAGCCCCCTTGTGGGACCACCAGGCTGTAGGATTAGGTTGCTAATCCCTGTGCCAGTTGCAGTTGCAAGGCTCCAATGGTACAATCCTGTTTTATGCTTCCTACTGTAGATTGTTGAAGTCCCCGCGGGGGAGGAGCCCGAAACCAGCACTTCTGCCACCCCCAAATCGCATTGCCTGAATTCCTGGGAAGTCGTGGGACATGTGAAAGTACGTGGGTTCCGCGACCGCGAAGCCAGAATCCCTAGTAAGCTACACAAGGTTCGCGTCCCCAAAGCCACGCACCCTAGCAAATTGTACAACTTGTGCGCTCCCGAGGCATCAAACCTTCTTGTGCAAATTACCACATACTCGCGCCCCCGAAGCCATAACCCTTTGTCAATTACAAAATATTCGCGTCCCCGGGGCCACAAACCCATGCAAATTATATTAGTATTGCATCCCCGAGGCCACGCACCCTCGCAAATTTCAAAATATTCGCATTGCCAATGCCAAGAGTACTTCTAGGTGCCCGAAGATGGTTCCAAGACGGCCCAAGATTGCCCCAAGAGGCCCAAAGAGCGCTCCAAGAGGCGCAGGCACGGTGGCGGGATGGGCCGAAGGCCAGTAGTGTCTGCCGCCCCCTTGTGGTCTTGCCACAGGGGTGCCCGGCGTGCTAGACGCTACCGTTTTTGGTGTTGGTTCTTTGTCCACAAGAACTCTCCCCTGGGGCTCCGGCCCAGCCCGCCAGCCACCCAGAAGGGACCGGAAGGCGCCAAATTTGCCGACAAAATATCCCCCGGGACGGCCACCATGGCCCAAGATGGCCGCCAAGATGCCTCCAAGACGGCCAAGATGCTCTCCAGGACGGCCAAGATAGCCCCAAGATGCCTCCCTAGAAGTTGGCCCAAGACGGCCCAAGAGGCTCACAAGAGGCCTCCAAGACGGCCCAAGAGGCCTCCATAAGAGCCTCCAGAAGGCCCGAACAGGCCGAAATCGTTGATTTCCCGTAGGTCTTTGAAGGACTTTGACATATGCTTCTGTTCGGCCTTCCGACGGCGCCCCGAAGATCGTCCAAGGGACCTCCAGGACGGTCCCAGAACGGCCCAAGAGGCTCCCAAGACGGCCCCTAAGAGGGCCCCCAGAAAGCCCAAGAAGCCTCCAAGACGCCCAAGATGCAATCCAAGAAGGCCCTGGAGCACCCCAAGAGGGTTTCAAGTCGGCCCAGAGAGGCCCCCAAGACGGCTTCCGACGGAATCGGCGGGCCAGGAATAGACGGCCAAAGAGGCCCAGAGAAGCCCCAAAAGGCCCCCAAGAGGGTTTCAAGTTGGCCCAGAGAGGCCCCCAAGACGGCTTCCGACGGAATCGGCGGGCCAGGAATAGACGGCCAAAAAGGCCCCCGAGAAGCCCCCAAAGGCACCCAAGAGGCACAAGGAGGCCCCCAAGATGCCTTTAAGAGGCTCCCAGGGAGCTCCCAGGAGGCCCCCAGAGGCTCCCAAGATGCCCCCTCCTCCTCCTCCTCCGCCTCCTCCTCCCCCTCCTCCTCCACCTCCTCCTCCACCTCCTCCTCCTCCTCACAAGAAATCAATAACAAACAAATGCGCCCAATTTGCCACAAATCTCGAGCGCTCCTGGGCGCTACTATCGGACACTCTTGGGGCACTCTTGGGCACCCCTCGGGAGCTCCGCGCAAGCCTCCCGATGCCGAAACTGCTGAAACATGTTGTAACTACTGCTGTTCAGTCACCTGGGTCTCAGATCCTGATGGTGCACCGGGCCAGATGCCCAGGACCTCTCTCGACGACGACGACCCCACGACTCAACAGGAAAGTCCCACCTACTCCCCCCTGGAGATCCCCTGGATGCCAAACAAGCTTATCTCTCAGTAGCCGGGCCGGCAAGGCACGTTGGCAGAATGGGCCACAGGCCAGCATACTACTCAACGGGAAAAGAAGCCAAGGGATCGCAGCTTGCGAGTGGCAAGCGGTAGGTCGTGGAGCATCACTGCCGCCTCACCGAAGCAAGGAGCTTGCTAGGCCCTCCTCCCTTCCACGCAGGCTCTTTGACAAGGCCCCCACCACGTCCTTCAGAACCCCCCTTTCATCGATGGCCTCCAAGATGGCCCCACGAGGGCCACACGGGAACACACACACACAAACACACACACACACACCGAATGCACAACGACATGAAGCCATAGTCTTGGCTGCCGGAAAACAAAAAAGTCGGGTACGCCGCCATATAATCAAAGCCCTACGAGGGCGCCAAAGGCACCCCACGGGCCGGCGCTGAATCCCACGGACCCGCACCTTCGCAGGGCGGGATGGTCTGTTGTGATAGTCGGCGAGTCGGGTTCGACGGTTGCTGGAGTCTTCGGCCCCGTCCCGTGGGACTTCGTCCCCCTCCAGTATGCTCGTGATGGTGAGGACTATTTTCATCTTATGCTCAATTAGACCGCGTTCAACATCGAAGGTGCTCGGACCGTTTGTGTCGGCACGTAGATCGCTGCGCGCTCCCGTCCCAGAGCGATATGTGCTCGCTCGGCTCAGGCTCACATGTGGTCGGAAGGATTGACCTTGCACAAAGTCAAAGCTCACACCTCGGAGGCTGATGATTTTTGGGGTAAGGTTGAGGCTTGGACTCGCAAGGCTGACGCCATCGCCGATGCCCTTGCCAAGCGCGGCGCTGGGCTGCACCACTGTGGCAAACAAGCTACCAGACAACCCAAAGGACTGAAGCTCCTGGGGCGGGAGGTTGGGCACTGGGTTGGGCGACAGGGCTGGACCTAACCGGTGCCTTTCGTTTTCGTTTTGCTTTCGTGTTCCTTCGTTCTGTCTTCAGTCCACCTCCACCTCAAAACGAAGTCGAAACGAAAACGGCAAACGAAATCGCCAAAACACCGTTCAGGTCCGGCCCTGCTGGGCGACAGGATTAAAGGGAAATTGGGACACACAAATAAATACACACAAACAAAAATAGTCCCCATATTTTCCCATACTTTCCTGGGAATCGACGATTAGTTGTGTCTGTGTGTTTTTTCCCCTCCTGAAGGATGTTCTCATGGCCGATCGGGGCTCGAAGGACTCGGAGGGTCTGCCTGGGGCCGCCCCGGGAAGGGAGAGGCGGGCCCGGCCCGTGGGGCGGGCCCCTCCCCGTCCTCTCTCGGCTCGGTCTCGGGCGGTCCTTCCTCCTCCTCCTCCTCCTCCTCCTCCTCCTCCTCTTCCTCCTCCTCCAGAGGCCCCCAGGACCCTGAGCGACCATTCTTGGCGGCGAGCGAGGGGGGGAGTGAGAAGGAGAAGGCCTTCTCAGAAGGCGGCGGGACTTCTCAGAAGCCCTCGCGCCTTCTGAGAGGTTGTTTCTGTTTTCGGGAAAGGCTTAGAAAACTTCTCAGAAGGCCGGCTTGCCGCTTGCTGCTCACTGTCTGCGCGTCACCAAAATCCTTGGCGGATCTGGCGCTGGCGTGATCGCTGGGGAGCGGAGCCCTCACCGGGGAGGCGGGGCCTTCGCCGAGGCGGTGCCTCCGCCTGGGGAGGCGCCCCGAGAGCTGGCCCGGTCGTACCACCCAGCCGCGGCTGGGCCCGGACCGAGACCACAGGAACGCAGGATATTGTGGATCACAGGCTTCCCACCCAGACATGCTCGCGTCGTAAAAAAATCAGGACCGGAGGTTTTTGGCTATTTTCGGCCTCGGGGGCCCTCGCCGGCCCCCGGGAGCGTCAAAGAACGACTCAGGACGAAAAACCGGTCCTGGGGAAAGGGTCGGGACTTCCAGGGACGCCGTCCTGAAAAAATCAAGACGTCGCATGTCTGGGCAGGTGGCCTTCTAGGTGCGAGGGCTGGCGTGTCTGGGGGAGCTCGAGCCCCCCACCCCCTGGTGATCTCGCGAGTCTGGCCTCCACCGTCCTGGCCGCGCGCCCCAAGCTTAGGCCGGGCATGTTCTCCCACGGGCGGATTTTGGAAGAATGATGAAGAATAGTCTGGAGTCATCAGAACGAGACCAGAGAAGACGAAAAATCGTCCCCTGACTATCTCCCTACTCTTCTTGGATAGATTCGTCCTGTAGAGGGGCATGCCCGACTTCCCCCAGGCCTGTAGAAGCCCTCGCGCCATCTGAGAAGTTGTTGCCTGCCTTCGAGGAGAAGGCTTAGGAAATCTCTCAGAAGGCCGGGGGACTTCTGAGCCTTCTGAGAAGGCCTTCTCCTTCTCACTTCCCCCCCCCTCGCCCGCCGCCGAGATGTGTCTGGGGGAGGTCGAGCTCCCCACCCCCTCTCCCGCCGTCCTGGCCGCGCGCCCCACAAGGCCCGTGGTGCCCGCCCCCCCCGCGGGGCGGCCGCCGCCGCAGCCACCACCGCTGCCATAGGTGGGACGGTGGAGGCTGGAGAGGTCCGCCTCGTCGTCCTCCTCCTCCTCCTCCTCCTCCTCCTCCGCCTCCTCCTCCTCCTCCTCCTGCTCCTCCTCCTCCTCCTCCTCCTCCTCCTCCTCTTCTTTTCCTTATAAATAGCCATTCCCTGTCGTACCCCAAGGCCAATATTTAGGGCGGGCCGGGCGTTTCGCGAAATATCCTCACCATTCATAACTCTGACGCTTACAAATTGACAACAATTTCACAGATGGAGGGGGGTTCGTGTTCAAAATGTGGTTCTCGCCATAGAGCGGCGCACATTCTTGTTAATAATTTGCAAGAGCTTCACGGATTGAGGGCGGGTGGTTCTCAAAATGTGACTCTCGCCTTAGAGCGGCGCACATTCGTTTTCACAATTTGTAAGATTTTCACGGATTGGGCGCGGGTGGTTTTCAAAATGTGGCTCTCGCCTCAGCGCGGCGCACATTCGTTCTAAACATCTGCAAGAGTTTCACGGATTGGGCGCGGGTGGTTTTCAAAATGTGGCTCTGGCCTTAGAGCGGCGCACATTTGTTTTAAGCATCTGTAAGGAGCTTCACTGATTGAGGGCGGGTGGCTTTCAAAATGTGGCTCTCGCCTTAGCGCGGCACACATTCGCTTTAATAATTTGGCAGAGTTTCGCGGATTCCCATCATCAGCGTGCCAGAAATGGTGTCGAAATGATTCAGGATTTAGCGGGTCAACAGTTATGTCGATTCGCTGTGTTGAAGTCAAAAAATGGTTTCTGGCACGAGTCAGGATTGTCAAGACGCAACAGTCAGGTTGATCCGTGGCGTTGGAATCCCGAAAACAATATTTTAGCATGCTTCGGGGTCTTCAAACGGTTGTCTTCTAAAGAGGCAGTTCCTTCAGAAGAAATGAACCGTTGTAGGGGCCTGTGAAGAGGGAGCTTGGAGGGAGGGTTTATTGCAACATCGTTAATGAACCTTGGGTTTACACTGGTCCTCCTCCTCCTCCTCCTCCTCCTCCTCCTCCTCCTCCTCCTCCTCCCCTTCCTCCTTCTCCTCCTCCTCCCTCTCCTACCTATGGTAGTGGTGGCGAAAATAGAGGCCTCCGAGATGGGGTCGGAGTAGATGGGGTCGGAGGATCGCGCCACATCGCCGATGCATCGGCGATGCATCGGCGATGTATCGGCGATGCATCGGCGATGCACTGGCGATGCGTCGTCGACTCGGGCGATGCATCGGCGATGCATCGGCGATGTTTGGGCGATGCATCGGCGACGCCGACGTGAAGCAACTCGGGCTCCACATCGAGCCGCATCGCCGATGCATCGTCGACGCGGCACGATCCTCCGACCCCACCCACTCCGACCCCTATCTAGGAGGCCTACACGTCGTTCAGTTCTAATCGTGCTCATTTCTAAGTGTGCTCGTTTCTAAATGTTCCTGGCCCCCCAGTGGCCAGGAAGAGACCCAGGATAAAACAATCAGAAATGGAAGGATCCTGGCCCCCAAAGAAATCAAGGAACCTTCGAAGAATCTGACAGGAACCACGTGCCGAGAAAAGTCGGCCCACCATCGGCGGCCCTCGGCGCCGTCTCCCGCCCAGTGGTCGCCGAGCTGGACCGCACGGGGAGGCTCCCGGCGCGGCCACGGCGGCACCGTGCACGGCCCTGCCTCACCGGGAAGGGCGAGGCCGCCCGCCGCCCCGCCCGTGGGGGGGGCAGGCCGGGAGCGGTGCACCTCGCCTCGCCCACCGCTCGGGCGTCCCTTCCCAGTGCCTTTCTGCTCGGCCTCGCGCGCTTGTGTTCGCGCGATGGCCCAAGATGCCCCTCGACATTTCCTGGCCGAGGGATGACATGCACGCGTCCGCGCGATGCCAGGGAGGAGCCCCCCCCCAGGAGGAGGGCTGGACTTGCCCCTCCTGGCTCGTGCTCGCTCTATCTCTGCCGCGGGCGGCTGCGACGCCCTCGGCTCGCTCCTTCTCTTGTCTCGAGCCGCCTTCCCCTCCATCCCCCTCTCCTCTCGGGTCACCAGCGGCCCGGGGCCTGGCGAATGAGGGCGACCAGGGTGCGGAACGCCTTGAGGCGATCCTCGGACCCCTTCGCGGACGAGCGAACCTGGCGGGGGGGGGGGAGACGCGAGGACGAGGAGCACTCGAGGAGGCGATTCCACGAGGACGAGGAGGAGAGGCGGGCTAATGAGAACGAGGGGGGATGAGGAGGGGGAGGAGGACGAGGAGGAGGAGGAGGAGGAGGAGGAGGACGAGGAATGAGGAGGACGAGGAAGGAGGACGAGGGATGAGGAGGACGAGGAATGAGGACGAGGGATGAGGAGGACGAGGGAGGAGGAGGACGAGGGAGGAGGACGGCGACGATGACAAGGATGATGAGGCTCGAGGGGAGGAGGAGGAGGAGGAGGAGGAGGAGGAGGAGGAGGAGGAGGAGGAGGAGGACACGGCCCCCAAGAGAGAGAAGACGAAGAGCGGACAAGGCGCGAGACGAGGGCAAGAACGAGAGAGAAGAAAGAGAGTCCGATGGTCAGCAGCGGCTGCCCAGGCTGACGTTGCACCCTTTGGAGGCGACCGTCACGCCTCACAGTACTACGTAACCTCGCACTGATCGGCCTGTACGTGTCACACTCCCCGAGCACACTACGAGCTTTCATCGTGTGGCAAACATGAAGTACCGAGACAAAGAAAGGAGCAAAAGCGAGCGGCAGCAAGACAGAGAGCAGGGAGATGGGAAAAACGAATGGCGGAGCAAGCAAAAACAGGCGGCGGGTGCACAAGGTTAGGCCATCAGAGTCGACCTCGCTGGCCGAGGGAGTGAAAAATCTGATCCTGACAGCGAGTGGGGCGGCAAGATTTGCAAACACAGCATTGCCAAGGAAGATCAGTTTTTCGCTGCAGCTGCTCATCTCCGAATTGGTGTGCCCGCGGAGTCTCAGAGAAGCGCTTCCGATGTTTCTTGAGTTGCTGCATCGTGGACAGGCGGAACATTGCGGGCGTACGCGTGACCAGCAGCGTATCTCGGCACCCTCCCTCCTTTTCCATCAGAATGAACCTGGCGCGGGATGCACTTGCGGTAAGTAAGCGCGTGGTCTTCTTGATACAGACCATGGATACGTTCAGCACCGGAAAGAGCGTGGTGCGAATGCCAAAAAGGTTGTATCCCAACCTGTCTGCACCTAACCGGCACCACCACAAAATCGCTCGAGTTGCCAATTTGGGAATAATGGTCAGCATATCATTTCCGAGGATAACGTCACGCTGGAACTCGTGGCGTACTTCCTGACAGAGAAGACTGACGGGGCGATCGATGTCGATGGCAATGATTCTGCAGACGGTGTTGCTGAGGCAGAGGGGGCGGGTGACTTCGGAGAGACGCTGGGCGCTTTCGACAACGGAACCAGGGGCACCTTTGAGGAAGAAGACGCCCAGGGAGTAAAGGTAGCTGTCGGGGAGCTTTCCGAAATTGACGATGTCGACGTAAAGCCCAACAAACTCTTGGATAGCAGTTGGACCTGCACAGGCCCGCTCCGAGTAAGGCGGATCCTCTGGGCCAGAACCTGCGTCGTGAAGTCGACGAAACATTTCCTCGAATTCGGGCTCCTCGGGTTTCCAGGCCACGACGCGAGGCACAGGCTGCATGAACGGCTTGATAACGCGCCGATCATCGACACGAAAGATACCTTTGAATTCAGGCGCAGGCTGATGGATACCCTGGGAGAGGCCAGCTTCACCTATCTCCTCGATCACTTCGGCCACATGCTGAGGGAAGAGCGGGTCCTCAGTAACCAGCCTCGGGAACCAAGGGACCTCGGGAGGCGACGCGGCAACCAGGATAACGGCGACGGAGACAAGGTCCGAGGGGTCCAAGGGGTCAAAGGCGGAACCGAGCGAACAACACCGAGGGTTCAGGTCCAGGATGCGAGCGGAAAACCTGTTCACGAAAGTACGGTCCTGCCTTCCCAGGGATTTCAGGTCTCCTCTGTGGCCGAGGCGCGGGTGCTGCATCTGCTGTACCTCAACCAGGCTGCCCAGAACAACTTGAAAGTGGCGAACGAACGGTGAGTCAGCACGATGGGCGGAAATCGCGAAGTGCTTGCTGAGAGACGAGGAGATGGGGAAAACGTAGCCGCCAGCTGAGAATGAGGAGCTGCAAACACCGCACGCACGAGCGCCATCGCGCTCACGCAGAGACGGGTTGGGTTCTTCCTGCTGCCCATGGTATCCCTGGATGCGAACGAGGTCGACTTGTTTCAGCAATCTGTCGAACAGTTTCACCGCGCGAGTCTGACGAGTGCGACCATCATACGCCGAGGCGAACAAGGTATTAGCGTTCCAAGTAACCATGAATAACCTTTCGGTTGTTCGGCATGGACAGCAGGAAATAGAAGAAGGCGGGGCGCGCGAAATGCTCGGGGACGGCGAAATCGAACGCGGCGAGCCGGAAGAAGGGGAAGAGCAGGAAGAAGACGAGGACGAACACGCAGCACACAACGGAGGGCGAGGGGAGGAGAGGAGGACAAACGACGAGGCAGCTGCAGCCGTGCACATGCAAAAATGAGCGCTGGCTTCACTCACGTCCAGCTCATGCAGCGCGGCAATTTCCTAGCGTTTGATGCTCTTGGCGATGTCGGAGGCGGTCGACACGTCGGCCTCGGTGAACCCTACCTTCGCGAGCGCTGATAGGTCGGGGGCGATGATAACGCCGTCGGAGGAATCCCCGCTGACGATGTACAGGTCCTGCACCGATTCACCGTCGATGAGGAAGAGAACGCCTCTGATCCCGTTGGTCCCGAGCATCATCTTGTCCGTCCACGTGCCTTTGTCTCTCATGACTGAGATTGTGGATTGCCACAGCGAGCCCAGAGCCTTGTTGCGAACGCGTACAACATGAGGGGCATCGAGCCGAGCACGCAGGCGGACCTGCTCGTTCGTGACGGGATCGGCGTACGTCATCATCTTGGGGTTGTCCCGCGAGCGCTGGACGATCTCGCCGGCCTGCTCGACCGAGCTGAACTTCATAGAGGAACTCTTGTTCAGGTTGTACGCCTTGATCTGTACCAGGCTCCTCTCGTGTGTGGGTAGGGCGATCTGGACCGAGTTGGCGAACAGCGTCATGGCAGTGGCGAGCATCTTGCGCGTGAAGCCTCCGATCCATACTTTAGTACGACCGCAGCCTGCATAGGCACC
>CAUYUJ010015682.1:765997-793487 GCA_963575745.1 Prorocentrum cordatum
GTGTGGGGGTGTGGGTGTGTGTGTGTGTGGGCCGCGCATCCTGCTGATGGTGGTGTGAAGATTCGTTTGCCGGGATGTAGTGACGGTCCGCAGCAGGATGCCTTATCCTGTAAGTCACGTAGCAAGCATGTGAACTGGCTAAGCCTGGGGTGTACAACGGACTGTCGTCTGCGAAACGTAGGTGCGTGATACTAGCTTCTCGAGCGTATCCAAGCTTGATGCCGAACTTCCTGCCGGTGCCAGCTGCGCTGGATTTGCCAGTAGGTGTGATCCAACAGCGCATTGAACACACGCCGCCGTATGCTAAAACTTCGGCTGGTGGCGTCGGTTCTGACAGTGGCCGTCTGTTCGTTGTACATGAACCGAGGGACAATGATGCATGCTTCGGGTGCAAAGTGCTGCCGTGCGGGATCCCACAAGTGCTTGTGGCTCACGCAGCCGAACCCATTCCTGAAATCCATTGCTGCCGCGAGTGGGAGACGCCAGCAGTGATATTACTCCTGTAGTAGTGCCGCCATGAAAAAAGGTGGCATTCGGTGCTGAAGCCACATCAGAGGCCGGCTTGGTCGAGGCTGTGTTGCGCGTCGAATGTGGCTTCCAGTCGATTGCAGAGGAGACGGGACAACAAATTGCACAGTGGGATGATGGCAATCGGCCTGTACTTGTGTGGTAACATGGTGTCTCCAGACTTGAACATCACCGTGATCGCTGTTTTCTTCTATTGTACATGAGGTTGGCGAGTCGGTTCGATTATGTCATTGCAAAGCTGACGTAGCTGTGGAACAGAGGCGGTTCCTCTGGCTGTAAATAGTTCTGCTGCGAGCCTGACAATGTCGTTGCACGTGCCGTTTCCTCAGCTGCCTGAGGGTTTCGCTAAGCTCGTTCATTGTGAACGGTGGTACAGCCAGGCTTGATTGGACAGGACGCGCAGGTGGGCACAAGATCCTCCTGAGGGCCACATTGTCATAGGAATGCAGAAGGCATGGGTCTCGAAACACGGGACACAAGGGTACCCTTGATTTGGCAGGGTCGACCTACCAATCGACCGCGACTGTGTGCTGGAGTCTGCCGTCGCGGTGGCACTGTTCGCATCGTCGGTGCCGCTCTGCGGGCTTTTGTCTGGTTCCTCGCGAGAGGTGCCTGGCAGTCTCTTCTTCGCCCGCGGAGGTCGTCGTAGGCGCAATGCGGAGGGGGAGGGAGAGAGAGAGAGAGGGAGCATAGGGGAGAGGTAGGCTCTTCTGGTTGAAACGAGATTCGATAACAAAGCTTGCGAGGCGCAAAGGGGGGAGAGAAAGAGAGAGAGAGAGAGAGAGAGAACAAAAAAAAAGAGAACAACACAGAGAGAGAGGGAGATGAGCAAAAAAACACAAGCAAGACGATAGGAGATGAGAGGGACGAGGACAGGAGGAGAGAGGGGATGAGCGGCGGTGGGAAGGGGGCCGGTGGGGGGGGGGCACAAACACTCCAGAGCCTTCCACCACCACACCCCTGGGGGACCACTGGAAAACTCCAAACACACCACATCATCCCGCCCTCGCCTTCGCCTCCTCCCCCAGCCTCCCCGTTCTCACTCGTTCACAATTGCCCCTCCTCGCCCCCGTCCCCACACATATCATCATCCTCGTCCTCCGTCCTAAATTTCCTCCATCATGATCCCTCCTCCTCCACCTTCTTATCCTCCTGGTTGTCCTCATCACATCTCCTTCCCCCGCCCTCCTCCTCTCTCCCACTCCTCCCTCCTGCCGCCATGCTCCACCAATATGCGCCATCCTGCTACGTCATCTCTCCTGCTCATGCTCATAGTCCTTCGTCCCCTCCTTCTCCTCATCATCATCATTCTTCTCCTCCTCCTCATCATCATCCTCTTCCTTCTACTGATCAACATCCGCCTTATCATCCTCAGAAGCATCAGCAGAATCAGCCGCCTCATCATCCTCTTCTGTCCTCACCATCCCTCTTTTCCTCCTCCCTTCTCCTTCCCCCCCGCCGCTCCCCCCAATTATACATTATCTTCCCCGCCTTCCTCCTCCTCCTCCTGCTCCTCCTCCTCCTACTCCTCCTCTTGCACTCTTCAACTCTCCTTCTTTCCTCCATCCTGCGCCCTCATTCCCCCTCAGCACATCACCCTCCAACTCCTCAGAAGGCGAAAGACTGTGCAGCGAGGGGCCCCCGTTGGGCGCCTGGCCTGGCTTAGCAGTAGCGGCAGGGCTCCCCTCTCCACACCCACCTGCGGCAGGGGGTTGGGCGAGAAGCAGGAGGAGGAGGAGAAGGAAAAGGAATGAAATATAAGGAAAGAGCGAGGAGGGAACAGGACGATGGAAGGCGGAGGGAGGGAGGGTGGATGGAGCGAGGAGGGAAGGAGGCGGAGGGAGGGACGGAGGACGGCGGAAGGAGGCAAGGAGGCAGAGGGAGGGGGAAAGGAGGATGAAGGAGGGAGTGGGGCATTGGGAAGAGACTGCCCGGAAGAAGGAAGAATGGAGGTCGTCTAGCGCTTCCAGACTATTTCGAATGTTGCCTGAAGGTTTCGGCTGCCTTTGGAGGGTTCTGAAAGAGGAGGAGCGAGGAGCCAGAAATTCCATGTGGGGGGGCTGCCACGAGTTCCTGCGCATGCGAGGCAGTAGGCACTAACTTCCCTGGAAGAATGGCCGACGCTGAGAGCGCACTCTTGGCCTCACTGTCTTGCACCAGTGCACCAGTGCGAGGGAGGCGGAGGAGGAGTAGAACGACGACGACTGCGAAGACAGGAAGAGCCAGGAGCAGGAAGAGAAGGACAAGGAGGAGAAAGTCCAACCCAGCCAGATTCGTTCAAGCCAGATGTGTAAGAAGACGACCCCACTTGGAAGAACTGCTGGCCCCAAAACAACAACAGCGTATGATATCCTGGGTTGATTACGTCACGTGTGCGTGGCCACGACCGCATAATCATCATTCACAACAGCTGCCGTCATGCAAGACGGGCTTCCTGCCTTCACTCACAGTTGACATTATGGGGCGACCCCAGCAAATGCCTATGGGCGAAATGAACGACTGTAAAGACTCCCGACGCTAAGGCACATGCACAGCTGCACAAAAGACAAATGTCCTCCCCCTTCAGTGTTCCGCCTCCCTCGGGACCTACCCCGTTCCAAAGGAACCCTGAAATGGCTTCAGGGCGGTACGCTGAATCGCATCACCCTGGCAGGGCTCCGCCTCAAACAAATACGGACCGCAAAGCTGTCCACTACCGTCGCAAATCCACTTTCCCAAGGACGTGCATTCCGGCAGATCCACCTTCTGAATGTGGGGGTTGTTGGAGAACAGCAGCGCCAAAATCTCCAGGGTCCGCACCCGGACGGGCCTCGCTGCCAGTGGGGAAAGGAACAACCGAGCGGGACAGTAGCAGGAGACGCGTAGGAAAGACGGCGGGATAACAAATATCGGTATGAAGGGAGATTTCACCCAGCTTCGACAACTGGCACATCGCCCAAGACCCCGACTGCATGACCTCGACGTGCCCGAAGCGTATCAGTGCGTATCTGCACAGACCGAAGTAAACGCATGGACACTGCGCGACAAGGTCAGGAGGGATACATGCAGGCCGCGGCCGCCCAGCCTACGACCTCAGCCTCTTCGCCTCCCCCTCCTCCTCCTCCTCCTCCTCCTCCTCCTCCTCCTTCGCATGCTCGGTTCTCAATCTTTTTTTGAGATCCGCGGATCTGGGGGCATCCTCGGCCAGCGACAGAGGATCTCATCCGGCGGGCCTCTGGAGGCAGCAGGGGCCAGCATCGGATCGGGAAGCCGGATCGACATCGAAATCTTAAGGAAACGAACAATGCCATTAACAAAACAGTTCGGAGGTCCGCGCGATTTTCTCGGATCGGCGCTGGACCCCTCTCCCTGGCGCGCGGAGCGCGCCAGGGGCGGCGCCGGAGGCGCCGCCAGGGGGTCCAGCGCCGATCCGAGAAATCCACGCGACCTCCGAGTTTTTATGTTTATATCATTGCTCGATCCCCTAAATCTGATCGAAACTGTCGGAATCGGGGCCCAAGTCTGACATCGCCGTATCGGGATCGAAAGTCGGAAGCGGAAGGTCGGATCAGAATCGCATCGATCTGGCCAGGCCGACGGTGGACCCAGGAGCGGAGTAGGTGCCTGCCTGCCGCAGACAGGGCGTATACTCCCCTCCTCCTCCTTCTCATCCTCCTCCTTATCCTCCTTATCCTCCTCCACCGTCTCCTCGTCCTCCTCCTCCTCCTTCTCCTCCTTATCCTCCTCCTCCTTCTCCTCCGCCTCCTCCTCCTCCTCCTCCTCCGCCTCCTCCTCCTCCTCCTCGCCGTCCGCGCCGCCGCGACATGTGTCCATTTGAAGCAGAAGGCCGCCTGCCCAACAGCGGCCGCTGATGGTGTGGGGCAACACTTGTTGTTGGGCATTGTGTCGCCTTTTCCGTACCCTTTCCGGGTGCCCAAATCCGCGGGCGCGCGCGGCGGGCGGCAGGTGCCCGGACGCGTCCGGCGCGGTCACCAGGTCGAGCAGCGGCTGCGTGCCGTTGAGCTTCTCCACGTTGCGGGCCACGTCGGGGTCGTCGCAGAGCCTGGCGCGCGCTCGGGGGGGGCAGGGGGGCTCTGTGGGCGCGGCCCGCCGCTCGACGCCCCAACGTGCGCTCGCGCTTGCGCACCGCGCGGCGGGAAGAGAAGGAGGAGGAGGAGGAGGAGGAGGAGGAGGAGGAGGAGGAGCAGGAACAGGAGCAGGAGGGGGGAGGAGGACAAGGAGGACGAGCGAGGAGGACAGGTAGGCGACAGATAGGAGGAAGGAGCAAGAGGGGGGGGGAGGAGGGTAAGGAGGAGGAAGGAGGAGGAGATGGAGTGGCAAGGGAGGAAAAAGGATGAGGAAGGCAAGAAGGAGAAGGAGGAGGAGATAGGAAGGGAGGAGGAAGGAGGAGGAAGAGGAGGCACAGGAGATGGAGGAAGACGAGGGACGTGCTCGGCCCAGGTTTGGCCAACCTCGTCGCCCAGCTCCGAGGGAGGGAGGGGGCCTGGCCGATCGATGATGGGGCGGCAAGTTCCCAGACCCCCGACGTCATGATTTCTTCGTGACGTCTGCCCCCACAGGCCTCGAGCCATTCCCCGACACCGGCTTTTCATCCCGAGTCGTTTTGTCGACGGCCCCGAGGCCCAGCGAGGGCCCCTGGAGGCCGAAAGTATAACGAAGAACCAAGGGGGCTCAAGGGGGTCTGGGCTCAAGGGGGTCTGGGCTCGGAAGCCGACGATGGGGCGGCGAGGCTGGCGGAGCCTGCCTGGCCCGCGGGTCAGGTCGGACATGTCCCTCTACAGGCGGATACAGATAGTCAAACATGGCCAAAAGAGCCCGAGAAATCGCCACCAGATTACTTGTTTTACTGCCCTGAGAGATTCCTCCCGTAGAGGCACACGCCCGACTCACGCCTCGGGACGGCCAGGAGGCCGAAAGAACAGAAACAAAAACTCCCGCCCTGATTTTTTTTCAAGACTCGAGCGGTGTCTGGGCGCGGCGAGCGACGATAGAGCGGCCAGGTTGGCGGAGACTGCCTGGCCCGTGGCGGGCAGCGCCGATCTCGCGTCATCATCATCATCATCATCATCATCATCATCATCATCATCATCATCATCATCATCATCACCACCTTCATCATCATCATCATCATCATCAGCATCATCATCATCATCATCATCATCATCAGCATCAGCATCAGCATCAGCATCAGCATCATCATCATCATCATCATCATCATCATCAGCATCATCATCACCACCATCACCATCACCATCACCATCACCATCACCATCACCATCACCATCATCATCATCAACAGCATCATCATCATCAGCAGCATCAGCATCATCATCATCATCATCATCATCATCATTATCATCATCATCATCATCATCATCATCGGCATCGGCATCATCATCATAATCATCATCATCATCAGCATCATCAGCATCATCATCAACAACATCAGCATCAGCATCAGCATCAGCATCATCATCATACTCTTCATCATCATCAGCATCACTATCATCACCACCATCACCATAACCATCACCATCACCATCATCATCATCATCATCACGATCATCATCAGCATCATCATCAGCAGCATCATCAGCATCATCATCAGCATCATCATCAGCAGCATCATCAGCATCATCAGCATCAGCATCATCACCACCATCATCATCATCATCATCATCATCAGCATCATCATCATCATCATTCTCAGGTCGTCCTCATCATACTGCGCGGAAGCATGTACCCTGACCAGATGCTTCCTGGCCCAGCTTTTTTGGGGGGAAGCTTCCTGACCAGATGCTCGACTGTAGATGCCGATCCCCATGGTGGAAAGATACCGCTGCCCATGGTAGCAGCGCAGGCCTATGCTGGGCGGGCCGGGACAGCCTGGAGCGAGCGGCCTGGGCAGTGGTCGGGTCGTGGGCGGCCCCGGGGCTGGGTGCGACAGCGGCCCGCGGCAGGGACGCCGCGAGGCTGCGTGTTCCGAGCACGTCCTGCTCCTGCATGTCGCCCCCGCTCCTGATCCACCGTCGGGGTGCTCATCCCGCTCCTGCTGCTCCTGTTGCTCCTGTTGGTGCTGTTCCTCCTTCGCCTGCTCATCCTCCTTCCTCCCCCTCCTCAGCCTCCTCCTCCTCCTCCTCCTCCTCCTCCTCCTCCCTCCTCCCTCCTCCCTCCTCCCTCCTCCTCCAGTTCCTCTTCCACCTCCTCCTCCTCCAGTTCCTCTTCCTCCTCCTCCTCCTCCTCCTCCTCCTCGCCTGCGTCCTCGACCTGCGAGAGGCTGGCGCGACGGCTCGGGCGCCTGTCGATCACCTCGAGGGCGGTGGTCATGCTCTCGCCCGTGCGGTCGGGGGACCGCACCTGAGCAGGTAGCGGAAGGGAGGCGGCCTACGTGACATCAGATGGGTATGCTCCTCCTCCTCCTCCTCCTCCTCCTCCTCCTCCTCCTCCCCCTTCTCCTCCTCCTCATCCTCCTCCTGTCGCCAATGCAGTGTCCATCATCTTGACGGCATCTGTACAATTAAAGTCTTGACAGAGAATGGCATTCGACAGGAATCGAAACCCATTTTGGGGACCCGCTTGCGCCCAGGTGTATGACGAGCGCTGGATGAAACACTTGAGGACGGACTCAAGGACCCACGACACCCCTTTCGAAAACCAAAAAGAGTATTGCAACAAGGCAGTGGCTGACAACCTGTCAAGACGTAAAGTTGGCTTTCTTGTACCCCTCTCGATCGTCCACCCGCTTGTTTCGATGTGCATATATTTATGCATATGTATATATGTACACATAAACATAGATGTATATATATAAAAATATGTCTGTATTTCTATTATGTATATATATATATACATGTATTAACATCCATACGTATATGTACACTGACACGCAATCTATACACATATCCATACGAGTGGCGGGGACAACAGAGAACTTCAATCCCTGCGTGAGCGCTAGTCGTGCGGCTGCCCACGCTAGCGTACGGCCAGAGGCCACGATCCCAGCAACTCCAGAAGTACTACAAAGCAGCTCCAGAGCTACTACTCCAGCAACTCGTGGGCTCGCGCGAGAGGTCACAACAAGCGTAATTGTGTTCGCGGTTTCGGCGTATGGAAGGGGCAATCAGGGGCCTCGAAGACAACAAGAACAAATATCCCCGACGAAGGTCCCAATCTCGGGGGATTCGGTCAAGAGCTCGGGGGCCGCGTCGTTACCCAAAACACGGCGTCGGGAGTCTGGGTATCAAGTCGCCTCGTCCATGGTGTTACGCAACGCGCCGGCAGGGGGTGATATTACCCTATGTTCGAGGGCAGACAATCCACCCCGATAATAACCCCCCGACACGCGAGGCATTTAGCAAACGCGCACAAAGAAGGAATCGAACAGGGCAGGGCTGTTGAGTAAACGCCCAGGGCCGTTCAGCAAACGCCAATTGTCAGGTCTGGGTAGCTTTTCCTCCCTTGATATGTGGTGGCGTGGCGACATAGACGGGTATGAAGATGGAGATGGCCAAAAGCAGGAGGACGAGGAAGAGATAGAGGAGAAGGGGGCCTGGAGGGAGGCGAGGAGGAGGGTCAACTAAATTCTGTCCACGTGTCACGAACTGGCCGGCTATCAGAAATGCAGACAAAAAGAACACGATCGGGAACTCCTGCTTGCCGTGTCGCAGCGGAGGCCCTGGCGACACGCTCCGCCCTGCGAGCTGATGGCGTGTCGGTCGCTCCGCGGAGAGGAGGTCGGGAAAGGATCGCGACGTTGACGCCTCGGGACTGGGACATCGATAGCGTGTCGTGCTGCAGCGTGGTGGGCCAGAACCGCCGGAACGACAAGCTGAGCCCAAAATCCTGGCCGTGCACTCGCCCTTCCGCCAGAGGGAAGCGGTCTCCGCTGCCCACGCAGGGTCGCAGGGGTGCCCGTCGTAGTCGTTTTTTCTACGAGCCGCTCTCCCCAAGGCGGACACGTCGGGCACTTCCAACATGCAGGGGGCGGCGGGCGGATGCCGCCACACACCCGAAGCCGAAATCAAAGAGAGCGCGTGGGGCACAGACAAAGCGACACGAAGGGCCACCCGTGACAACTATTGCCCGGGCATGTTGGGGCAGACGAAGCAGGCTGATGTGTGTAGCACTTGCACGGGGCAAACGTGTACACTGCTAGCGTACCCGTCTGCGCCCGCAGAGCTGGGGCAAGAGACGCGCCCAAGCTGCCTCGAGAGTGCCTACCGCGGCCATGCTTCCGAGGGGAGGGCGCGACAGACGACGGCGACGACGAGGAGGGGGGCCAAGGACCTGAGGCAGGCGAGGAACGAGGAAGGAGGGAGAGGCAGCAGGCCAGGAGGCGCAGCAAAGCACGGGGCTGCTGGGCGTGGAGCCGCCGGGTGGACAGATAACGAATTGCCCCGCCCCCCGCTGCTTCGGCCGCAGGCCAGAGGATTCGAGAAGCGAGGCGGGGATGCGACACTGGAGGAACGAGAAGGGGAGAGGGGGGGACCAAAGGAGGAGGAAGAGGAGGAGGAGGAGAAGGAGGAGGAGGAGGAGGAGGAGGAGAGGAGGCGGAGGAGGAGGAGGAGGAGGAGAGGAGGAGGAGGGAGGAGAGGAGGAAGGAGGAAGGAGGAAGAAGGAGACGGAGGAGGAGGAGGAGAAGGAGGAAGAGGACGAGGAGGAGGGCGGAGTGGGCAGCGTGGTTGCCCAAAGTTGCTGCTCCGCGTGCTGGCGGCCAAAATGTGTGCAATGCCCAACAACGCATGTTGTCCCAAGCCAACAGCGGCCGCTGTTGGGCAGGCAGACAGCGAGTCCTGTTCAAAATGAACAGAAACTGCTGTTGGGCATTGTACCCATTCTTTCCGTATCCATATCGAGCGCGCCGAATTGCAGCCCTCGCCCAGAAGTAGACACAAGCACCGGCGAGCCCCAAGTCGAATGCGTTCTGGCAGCCCGCGGCCTCCGGGCACAGAAAAGAAGGGAAGGAGGAGGAGGAGGAGGAGGAGGAGGAGGAGGAGAAGGATGATGATGATGAGGAGGAGGAGGAGGAGGAGGAGGAGGACGAGGAGGAGGAGGAGGAAGGCGTGCTTGCAAGCACATCAGCCGCACGCGGAGGGGCGACGGAGGGATAGGAGCAGGAGGATGTCGATCCCGCTGCCGATCCTTGAGCCACCACGTGTGTAAGGCAGATACTGCCATCGGCCACACGACGGGGACAACAGTGGGAGACAGTGGCGAGCAACACTCCGCACCCCGAACCCCAACTGAGGAGTGGAGCCGTGGGGAGCCTCAAGCCGCACCCGAATCCCTGCAGCAACAGAGTGGGACAGGAGCGTGCGTCAAGCCGCAGCCCGAGCCCGATATGACCGTGAAGAGAGCAACCGTCCTGCTCCTCTGCCCCTGCAAATGCTGCAGAAGCACGGACAGGCCAGCACAAGGCGACAGAAACCGTCAATGCTACGTCAGAGCTCGGCTGCTACGTCTTGCCTCGTTCCTCGGCCTGGTGCTGTGCTGGCGTGCGCGCGCGCGTGCATTCATGCACGCATGGCGCTTTAATGAATGCGCATGCACTGGGAGAACGGGCCAAATTAGACACTGCACCACGTTCGGCGCAACGCACGCTAACGATTTGCACGCACGACGGCCCAACCTCACAGAGCTCCGGCCGCGGGTCGGACCACGTCACGCACACAAGCTCGATCCGGAGCGGTGCCCTCTTCTCTGCGCGTGTCTGCCCACCCCGACAATAAAAATGCCAGCGGGGAATTAAACCAAACTGCACACACTGTCTAGCACGCAGAAGTACGAATCCGTTTGAACCCTGCTCCGTTCGTGATGCATGATCCGCGTCGATGCAATACTCCAGGGACGCATGCCCAAGCATACTCCGCACCGCCAAGGGGGACTTCCAGGCGCAAGCCAGAAGCATCCGCCTGCCAGTGTTTCAAATTCTTCCACATTTACGCGCATTCAATAAGAATGCCTCTCTCCGAGCCCTCCGCAAGACCGTCATCAACGAGGTCGGAAAGCATTTCCACCTCTGGCTCAACAGTGCTGGCCCAAATCACCTGGCGATGATGTAGCCGACGGCGTTCCGTTCCACATGTGTTTCCATCCGATTGGAATCGTCGCAAGAGCCTGCATCCAAGCGGCGCTGGTCAGGATGCAGCCTTTTGCTGCGCGCCCCTTGACAAGTTCGCCACAATCCGCCGCAACCTCCACCGAACAATCACGATGCTCTACTCGTCGTCGAGACCACGATTACAGGCCCAGCTCCGGCCAAAACAACTGTGAGGGCAGGTCGGGGTTCTTCAGAACCGCTTGGCCTTCGACATACACAAACCAAACATATATATACATATGTATATATATATAGATATATGACCACCACCCTTCGGGTGATAAGGAGGTGAGGGAGGAGGAGGAACCAACGTGTCACTCTATACATCTCGCGATCGATCCCACTATCGATCTCACTATCGATATCACTCGATCGATCTCACTATCGATCTCACTATCGATGTCACAATCGGTCTCACATCCAATCTCATGATCGATCTGATTCAGTCGATCTCACTATCGATATCACTATCGATCTCACATTCAGTTCCACTATCGATCTCACAATCGATCGCACACTCGGTCTCACATTCGGTCTCACTATCGATCTCACTATCGATTTCACCATCGATCCCACAATCGGTCTCATAATCGATCTCACTATCGACCACACTATCGATCTCACTATCGATCTCACAATCGATCTTACCATCGATCTTACCATCGACCCCACAATCGGCTTCACTATCGATCTCACTATCGATCTCACTATCGATCTCACATTCGGTCTCACTATGGAACTGACGATCGATATCACAATCAATCTCACAATCGATCTCACAATCGGTCTCACTATCGATCTTTCAATCGATCTCGTAATCGGTCTCACTATCGATCTCACAATCGATCTAACTATCGATCTCACAATCGATCTCACAATCGATCTCACTATCGATCAGACTATCGATCTCACATTCGATCTCACACTCGATCTCACTTTCGGTGTCACTGTCAATTTCACGATCGATCTCACTATCGATCTCACTATCGATCTCACTGTCGATCCAACATTCGGTCTCACATTCGGTCTCACAATCGATCTCACTATCGATCTCACCATCGATCTCACTATCGATCCCACTATCAGATTATGGATCTCACAATATATCTCACTATCGATCTCACTATCGATCTCACATTCGGTCTCACTATCGATCTCAATCGATATCACAATCGATCTCACAATCGGTCTCACATTCGGTCTCACTATCGATCTCACTATCGATCTCACTATCGATCTCACTATAGATCTCACGATCGGTCTCACAGTCGATCTCACTATCGATCTCACGACAGGACACCGACGGGACACCAACGGGACAACGGCGGGCAACCGACGGGACAATGCGGGCCACTGCTTGACAAGACCGGGGGGGGGAAACATTTGTGTTGGCGGACCCCTAGCGACAGCAGAGTGAATTCCTCTCGCCCGCCCACGTAGCTTCGCCTCGCCCGCACGCACGACACGAACACGAAACCGAAACCAATTTCCCGGTGGGGGGCTCTCCGTTCCACTTCGATCTCACCCCCTCACCTCCGATATATACAAGATTGCAGTGGCGCTTCGCGCCATGCACCTTGGTCCTTGAAGTTTGGCATGAAGGCGCAATAGCAGGAAGGTCAAGCCGACAATTTAGCGATAACTCCTTGTTGCCTTTTCCGGCATCGCCGCTATGATAATGATATTCGTTTGAGGGAGTTTCTGTGGAACTCACGTCATCCTCACCCCCGGCGCGAAGAGCACGAGCCCAGAGCGGCCTCCGGCACCGTTTCCGGACAGATCCGGTGGATCCGGTGACGAATCCCAAACCGGCGCCCTCGCTTGAGACATCCTCACAAAACCGGCCCCGGGGGAGGTGCCCAGAGGAGCCCAGAGCGGCCTCCGGCACCGTTTCCGGACAGATCCGGTGGATCCGGTGACGAATCCCAAACCGGCGCCCTCGCTTGAGACATCCTCACAAAACCGGCCCCGGGGGAGGTGCCCAGAGGAGCCCAGAGCGGCCTCCGGCACCGTTTCCGGACAGATCCGGTGGATCCGGTGACGAATCCCAAACCGGCGCCCTCGCTTGAGACATCCTCACAAAACCGGCCCCGGGGGAGGTGCCCAGAGGAGCCCAGAGCGGCCTCCGGCACCGTTTCCGGACAGATCCGGTGGATCCGGTGACGAATCCCAAACCGGCGCCCTCGCTTGAGACATCCTCACAAAACCGGCCCCGGGGGAGGTGCCCAGAGGAGCCCAGAGCGGCCTCCGGCACCGTTTCCGGACAGATCCGGTGATCCGCTGGATCCGGTGACGAATCCCAAACCGGCGCCCTCGCTTGAGACATCCTCACAAAACCGGCCCCGGGGGAGGTGCCCAGAGGAGCCCAGAGCGGCCTCCGGCACCGTTTCCGGACAGATCCGGTGGATCCGGTGACGAATCCCAAACCGGCGCCCTCGCTTGAGACATCCTCACAAAACCGGCCCCGGGGGAGGTGCCCAGAGGAGCCCAGAGCGGCCTCCGGCACCGTTTCCGGACAGATCCGGTGGATCCGGTGACGAATCCCAAACCGGCGCCCTCGCTTGAGACATCCTCACAAAACCGGCCCCGGGGGAGGTGCCCAGAGGAGCCCAGAGCGGCCTCCGGCACCGTTTCCGGACAGATCCGGTGGATCCGGTGACGAATCCCAAACCGGCGCCCTCGCTTGAGACATCCTCACAAAACCGGCCCCGGGGGAATCCCACCGTTGGACATCCGGTGACGAATCCTCGCTTGAGACATCCTCACAAAACCGGCCCCGGGGGAGGTGCCCAGAGGAGCCCAGAGCGGCCTCCGGCACCGTTTCCGGACAGATCCGGTGGATCCGGTGACGAATCCCAAACCGGCGCCCTCGCTTGAGACATCCTCACAAAACCGGCCCCGGGGGAGGTGCCCAGAGGAGCCCAGAGCGGCCTCCGGCACCGTTTCCGGACAGATCCGGTGGATCCGCTGGATCCGCTGGATCCGACGAATCCCAAACCGGCGCCCTCGCTTGAGACATCCTCACAAAACCGGCCCCGGGGGAGGTGCCCAGAGGAGCCCAGAGCGGCCTCCGGCACCGTTTCCGGACAGATCCGGTGGATCCGCTGGATCCGGTGACGAATCCCAAACCGGCGCCCTCGCTTGAGACATCCTCACAAAACCGGCCCCGGGGGAGGTGCCCAGAGGAGCCCAGAGCGGCCTCCGGCACCGTTTCCGGACAGATCCGGTGGATCCGCTGGATCCGGGATCCGACGAATCCCAAACCGGCGCCCTCGCTTGAGACATCCTCACAAAACCGGCCCCGGGGGAGGTGCCCAGAGGAGCCCAGAGCGGCCTCCGGCACCGTTTCCGGACATCCGATCCGCTGGATCCGGTGACGAATCCCAACCGGCGCCCTCGCTTGAGACATCCTCACAAAACCGGCCCCGGGGGAGAGGAGCGGCCTCCGGCACCGTTTCCGGACAGATCCGGTGGATCCGCTGGATCCGACGAATCCCAAACCGGCGCCCTCGCTTGAGACATCCTCACAAAACCGGCCCCGGGGGAGGTGCCCAGAGGAGGCCCAGGTGCCCAGAGGAGCCCAGAGCGGCCTCCGGCACCGTTTCCGGACAGATCCGGTGGATCCGCTGGATCCGGTGACGAATCCCAAACCGGCGCCCTCGCTTGAGACATCCTCACAAAACCGGCCCCGGGGGAGGTGCCCAGAGGAGCCCAGAGCGGCCTCCGGCACCGTTTCCGGACAGATCCGGACAGATCCGGTGGATCCGCGCCCCGGGGGAGGTGCCCAGAGGAGGAATGAGGAGGAGGAGGAGGAGGAGGAGGAGGAGGAGGAGGAGGAGGAGGAGGAGGAGAAGATGATGGAGCTGCGGGGTGGAGGAGGACAGACGGAGGCAAGAGAAGGATGGAGGAGGAGGAGGAGGAGGAGGAGGAGGAGGAGGAGGAGAGGAGGAGGAACCTCATCCTCACCCTCGCCAACAAGCGCACGCACCTTCTTCTATATACAGAAACTCCCGATCAACCGCAGAGCGGCCGGCTAGTTATCCTTCCTCCATGCTTCTTTTTCCTTATTTCGCCGTACCCTGCGCAGTCTCCCCATCCTCCTCAGTTCTTTTTTGCGGAGGCTCCTCCTTGGAGAGCCTCTGGGGGCCTCAGAAAAGTTGTTTCAGGCTTTCTTAAGGCCTTCTGGAGGCCTCCTGGGCGTATTCTGGGGGCCTCTGGGGACTTCCTCGGGCCACCCTGCCTCCAACCGCGGTCTCCCTGAACGACCGGGTCACGATTTGGAATGCTTCGGAGGGTGTCTTGGGGCCATCTTGGGCCGCCATGAGGCTCTCTGAGGGCCATCTTGGACCCGTGTTGTGCCGTTTTGGGGCTCTCTTGGACTGCCTGGAAGCTCTTTCGGATGGTTGTGGGGCGATGTTGGAGCCTCCCAGGCGGCTTCGGACGCCCAGAAGACCGCCGTCTTGGAGCGTCGGGAAGCCGAAAAGAGGAGAACCCCAAAATTCAACAACAACCAACAGAAAATCAAAGAGTTGTGCCTCTTGGGGGCTTCTTGGGAGTGCTCTTGGAGGCCTCTTTGGGGCCGTCCTGGAGGCCTTTTGGGCCATCTTGAGGTCACGTCGGTCACTCTTGGAGCGCTCTTGTGCTGTCTTGGGGGTCTCTGGGACGTCTCCGATGACCCCCCTGCTCGCCCTAGGTGTGCTGGGAAGGCTTGGCAAAACGCCCTGCGAGGCCCGGGGGGCCGCTTCGAGGCCCGTCCGGAGGGTCCCAAAGCTCCAGATCCCGGGAGTTCGGTTTGGGGGGGGGGGACGGGTTTTCCCCCCGCCCAGGCTTGTAAAAATATAGGAAGAGGAAT
Organism: Prorocentrum cordatum; assembly: GCA_963575745.1. NCBI lineage: Eukaryota > Dinophyceae > Prorocentrales > Prorocentraceae > Prorocentrum > Prorocentrum cordatum. The sequence continues at coordinate 781,477 of CAUYUJ010015682.1, forward strand.
AGGTATATATGTATATGGGAAACGCTCGAGGCTTCAATGCAACCTGTGGCTCCGAGCCTGCCTGGACGCACACGGTATTCGTCGTATTTGTTCGATCGATCGCAACAAAGCTGTACACCATTTGGGCACCAAGCGACGGCGAGGTGTTGCTCAAAGCAGCTCGCGCAAAGACATCAGGAGGAGAAAGGAAGACGAGGAGGACAAAGACTGGTGCGACGGGTGGTGCTTGCATGCCCAAAATCGGTGCGACAGGTGCTGCTTGCAAGCCCCAAGCAGAGCCGGGAAGACCGACGTAGGGTCAACGCGTTCGCTCTGCGCGGCACTCTGTTATGGATATGACGATGTGCCATTTACTGGAGCTCATATCGCTGCTGCCCGCGAGCCTCAATGGCATAGCAAGGATCTGTGCTCTTCCCGCCCGTCAGGGAAAAGAAGAACAAGCACGTCATCCTGATGTGCTGCAACTGCTAATCCGACTCCATACCAAAGTACTGTAGGGGCCCGACCAAAAGAGATCTTTCAGAAGAAACCCAACCCTGAGACCCCTGGACGCCCATTGATGTTTGGTGTGGAAACGTCACGTTTTCCATAGCAAAACCATCGAAACCATCGAAACCCAGGGCACACTCGAGGGTGTCTCTTGGCATGGGCCTCCACTGCAGGCATACGGCGGCCCTTCTCTCGCTTCTGCCAGGCGGAACCATGGGCGATCCTCAGGTCATCCTGGCTGTACCCTGTGGCGAAAGCACTGCTGCAGCTGGATGGCGAGAGGCCAAAGGTAGGAGGCAATTACTGGGAGGCTCCCGTCGGAAATATTCAAGAGAATTAGGCCCCACTGGGGGTTACTACGCAAGATTAGGCCGCGGAAAAACTGGGAATAAGCTGGATGAAGCAGGATTAAGCCGGACTAATGGAATTCAGCCGGATTAAGCCAGATTTCGGACCAGGGGTAAATCAGAATTTGACCTCCCAGGAATTGCATCCGAACCAGGGCAAATACCGGCATCATCCTCAGATAGGCATCGTGCAACGTGTCTGCACCTCGTCCGTTCGACCTGGCCCTTAATGCAATCAGTATCGCCAGCATGCTGCGTCGGTGCTTCTGTCAGATTCCATCGCGTGCTGCCATGCCAGCGATCTCTCAAGAATACCCGCTGGATTTAGGTCGGGCATGTCGTCCTACAGGCGGATCTTGAATGGCAAGTAGTACATAGTCAACAAATGCCCCAAAATAGACAAAAGAGCACGAAAAGTATTCTGGAAGATTCCACCTGTAGAGGAACATGTCCGACTTAACGCTGGAGCTTGGAGCTGAACTGACCGCACGCTGCCGCATTGTTTCGGGACTCAAGGGCCAGCCACGACCCACACTCCCACGAGGGGGTGATGTACAAATCAAGTTGTCGCCAGTCGGTTGCAGCGCCCGTTCCTGGCAAGAGTCCGAAGCCTTCGTCTGAATACCACTGCTGGTCGCCTGCGCTGCGCTTGTTCGACTTCGAATAGAAGACTCTGCGCAGACGTGGGCCAAGCAGCCCGCGACCTGACTTGAGTCACAAACTGCAGGAGGATGAAAGGAGAAGAAGAAGGAGGATGAGGACCAAGAAGAAGAGGAGGATACAGATTGCTGCGATCCCCCGCCGCCTAGCTGGCTCCACGCTCTTTCCTCCCAGAGGTCTCCAGAGGTCACCATAGGTCCCCTGGAGGCTTCAGGAGACACCGAGACACGAGAATGGCCAAAGAACGTCCCCGAACCTCGACTGACGAGCTTCGGGGCGAGGGCGAGGGGCAGCAGTGCGGGGACGAGGCCGCGCCGGCGAGGGCCTGGTCGAGCGCCTCCTGGAAGACCTTGTTCGGGTCCTCTATCTTGCCGAACGCTTCCTCCATGGCCTCGCTGGACGGGCTTCCCATATTGCCGGTGGGGTGGGCGTGGGGCGCACTCACCCTCGCCCACGCTGTCGTCACCGGCGAAGTGCGAGGATCGAGCTTCGAGGATCTAGGATCGCTGTCCTTGGGCCTGAGGCCAGGATAGAAGTACAGCCGGAACTGTTGTTTGAGCATCTTCTCCCACCGTGTGCCCCCCACATCGATGGGGCCCCAGAAGGCGCTGTGATTCTCGACCTCTCCTCCTGCCGAATCGATCCGACCCTGGTCTCTTACTTGTACATACTCCTACTGCTATGCCCCTTCGTTCGTGATGGCCCCGCATCTCTTTTTCTCAACGCATCTGCCGTGCTCGTGCAAAGCAGGAGTCAATTTTGTGAGGTGCTATTTTGGACAACAGTCCCTACATACCAAGAACCAGGCGTCATCCAATGACGAAAGCCTTCTGAATGGGGAGCCCAAGCCAGCTCGGAGTGGCTACGCTGGCAATCCAAATCAACATATTCCGATCACTTCGACTGCATATTTGGTTGGGAGGTGGGAGGAGATGGAAAGAAGAAACGGAGGAGGGGGAACAGCAGCAGCAGAGGAAACGCATCAACAAGACTATTCTTGATCTCTGAAGGCCCACACTTGCCCTCGGCATGGCTAAGCGGCCTCAAGACACTACCGAACTGTTCCCCCACCAATGGCATCGATGATTGACGATACTGTTCTCCTTGTATCTCTACTGTCTCGAGCGCCGTCTCTGTCCACACATGTACACTATCGCACCGTAGACGAGAATGGTAGGACGAGTCAGTGGAGAACATGATTTGGGAGAGGTGCTGGATATCTACAGGGAAAGACATGATGACGATCCGACTTGAGCCAAAGCGATCACGGAGCGCATTCCACCACACACACGCAAGTCCATCGGTAAAACAGAGAAGACATCTCCGCACGAATGAGCAAAAGACGCTCATTCCTAGTCCCTCGAAAAAATGGGCTTGAGAAAGAGCCGAGCACAATCGGTGTACGCCGTGCTCCAACAGGCGCTCACTCTGGGACAGCTAGCAGTGCCTTGGACAGCGGGACCCCGTCCCCATCGCTGGTCTCACAGGGGTGCCTCCTGCCCAGAGAAAAGCCTCCTCCAAACTTTGAAGTGTCGCAGCGCCTTCGTACGGACTGTCTGCTAGAAGCCTTGGCCGCATGGCGTTTCTCCCAACAGTGCCAAGAAGCCTTCGCCAGCACTGAACATGCTGGCACCCAAGACAGGAGGAGGAGGAGGAGGAGGAGGAAGAAGAGGAGGAGGAGGAGGAGCAGGAGCAAAACGGGAGGAAAAAAGCGCACCAGAAACAAACCACTAATGGAGCTGCCGACTGGGCTCGGCGCGAGCCCTGCCCGTGACCGCGGGGTCATCTTTCCTGACCTTGAGAGAGCATGATCTTCAGAATTTACGCGGCGAGCCAAGGGGGGAAGTGAGAAGGGGCGTGCCTTCTCAGAAGGCTCGGAAGTCCCCCGGACTTCTGAGAAGTTGTCTAAGCCTTCCCCGAAGACAGAAACAGCTTCTCAGACGGCGCGAGGGTTTCTGAGAAGCCCCGCCGCCTTCTGAGAAGGCCTTCTCCTTCTCAATTCCCCCCCTCGCTCGCTGCCGAAAATTGAGTCCGAACACACCTAAGGCGCAGCTGAGCCGCGTTAGTCTCTGTCATCTGCGACTGGTTCTTACAATCGACCAGGAGGAGGGGATGCGGCATGCACCTGGTAGCACTATTTAACTACCTCGCCCATGGCTTCTCAAACGACGTCCAGGTCGACGGCGGCTCTTCGGCCCGACTTAGATGGGGCGGCCAGCGTGGAAAGGGCGTCGTAAATTCCGTTCGCGTCGACCGCGCCCACGTTTCCACCTGGGTTGCATGTCCAGGACGGTACAATCCTCTTTCTGCAACGAAAGAAAGAAGCCGAGGTTGGCTCGCCACTTCTCGCGAACGACGCCCCCTCGGACGACGTCCTGCAACATGACGTGCAACCACCCAGCTCCGCGAGAGTGAATGTCTTTCCTGCCAGGGCACAAGCGACTGGCGACGCGACTTCCCCGATCTCCTGGCGATATACATCTGCCAGGGCCAGGGAAACGCTGGCGATATACATCTGCCACGCTTCCTGGGGATGTCGCATGCCCCCTTCTCATCGGCCCTCACCCCCCCGCCCCGCAGCCGCCGGCACTGCCCATCGCAAATCCATCGGACTTGAACTGCCGCGCAATCACGGACAGAGAAGCGGTGGATCCAAGATGGCCGACCACTTTCTTCGCGTCGAGCAGGTCCTTAAGTTGGGAGCGTTACCACCGGAGGCCAGAATGGGTGCCGCCCCTGCGGCCTCTGCGCGGGTTTCACGACCAACCCATAAGAGAACGGAGGGCCGCGACCTCGCCCCCAATGTAAGGTTCCCAGCGATCCCCCCGACGCCCCCTCGCCAGCGGGATCTTGCGAATATGCTCGAGGATGTAACTACTATCTTGATCCACAGGAATTCGGCCCCCCTGGAACCCGAGACGCCGCCCTGTATATTCCACCCCGGAGGCCCGAGGCATCTGAACGCCGCGTCTTCCCAGAAGGAAACCTCGCGCGAAACGGAGCGAGACAGAGGCTCTCGCGACACTCGGGAACAGGCGATGGCCCAATGGCCACCCTCAACGAGAACCCGGGCCGCGAGCTCCCCCTCCTCGCGCTCGACGAACCAGCGAGGCTCGAGCCCGGCGCGCTCGGAGCCTCTGGGCTGCACCAAGCTGGCACCGGCCCTGCGCGAGGCGAGCGGCGCGCCATCCAACCCGAGAACAGGAGCGGAGGGACCCAGTTTGGGTGACCCAGAAGGGGGTCCAGCTGAAAGGGTGCGGTGCAATAGATTTGGGGCAAGTGTATTGCAAGTGTACTGCGCCGGAGCATTGTATCGCGTTGTCTTGCACGCGCAAGTCCAGCCATAGATTTGCGCCCCGGAATGTGTTGCACGCCCCAAATGTATTGCAACCCCACAAACCTATTACACCAAATCTATTGCACCGCCCCCTTGTCGCTGGACCCCCTTTTGGGTCAACCCGACCCAGGAAGAGCGGGAACTCCCTCGCAGGATTCATCAAGCACTCCGCCCCTGGCCCACTGAAAGGCCCCAATGGACAGAAGGCGATCTTCATGTCATCGGTGCAAACCACGAAACGACACACCAAAGACGGAACCAGAAGCAGCATGAGGGCTTCCACGCATGGGGTTAGGGCGTAAGCTTGGGATTCTTTCACGTCCTCACCCTTGCGCCCCCGGACGCGCCACTCAGATCTGGCCCTGGGCTTGGCGAGCGTCCTCTCCTGCGGTTTCCACCGCCTGACCCTTCGCCTAGACACGGCTCGGGCGCGGAAGGGCCGTCTTATCCCCTTCGCATCATTGGCTGGGGCGCACCACCGCCGCCCGGGCACCTCGGCGATGGCTCCCCACTCGCCCGCGTCGGACACGTCGCACAGTTCTTACTCTTCGGGGGCCAGGCGCTCGCATTGAACCTCGGCCCCCCAGTTGGTGAGCAAAGACTCTAGACAATCTCCGTTTTCTTGAACGAAGATCTCAGCGCCAGCGTTGCCGTTGGAACACTCCACTCGGAATCCGCTCCAAGCCTCACGAGCAAGGTCTTCCTGAACTCAATTCAGGAAGACCTCTGGCCCCATCGCCCCCTCGCAAATCTCGACGAGCTGGTCGGGCCCAGTTCTCTCGGCGGCCCGATGAGGAGAATGGGGCCGACCGCCCCCCGTGCTACTCGAGTTTCTTAACCCGTCGTCTGACACCCCCTTCGAGGTTACCGCCGAACCTCTCTCGGAAGGTGCGAACCGTCCCCCCCATGTCAAGCATTCTCAGCCCACCTTGGCCCTGCGCCAGGCGACGTACGGCAGGTTCGTGTCGTGCCGACCCCAGCGTTAGTTTTTGACACCGCAGGGATCGTTCAACCTTGAACGATCGGCCGCTGCCGCAACGTCCGATCGTTCAACATCAATCGATTCTGGGTCGCCGGCGGCGTTCAACCTTGAACGCCCGCGCTGGGGTCGCCGCTGGTCGACACGACGCAAACCTACCGTAGCCGACTTCTGGCCGCAAACTCCGCGGGGGGACGCCGACTTGGGACGTCAGACCTGCCGCGCCGCGGGGCCGCAAAGGGGAGGGGGGCACGCGACGAGGCGGGGGAGGCTCGAAACTCGCGCTCCTCGCCCCGGGGCGGCGAGGTCGGGCTGGCCCCGTCGGGGTGCCCGCACCCCTGCCCGAGACCGCCCCGGCCGAAGCCCGTGGCGACGGCAAGGGCGCCGAGCGAGTGGACGCGTCATCAAGAGGCCCCGATCGATCTCTGGGACCCGCGCGTCTTGCACGGCGGCACATGCTGCCTCATCTCTTGGGGTTCAGCGCAGACCGGGAGGCGGCTGACTTGCTCCCGGCGGACCCAGAAGGCGGCGATGGTGGCAAGTCGGGCCTGTCCCCCTGCGGGCCAGTTTTGGACGAGAAATAAGAAACAGTCAAAAAATACCCTAAAATATTCACAAATGATCCAAGAATCGTCCCAAGACTATGATTTGACTCTGTTTGGACATTCCTCCCGTAGAGGCACAGGCCCGACTTCAGGATGGCTCCCTGGGCGATTCGGGCCTCTGGCCCAGCCAGCGGGGACTGCGGCGAGGCCGCTCCCCGAGGTGCGTCGGGGCACCGCGCTCTTCGGGGGGCAGAGGGAGGCCCCTCGGCGGCCGCGCTCCGCGCCCTGCGCGATAGGAGCGCGAGCCCGGGCGATCCCGGAGCACGTGGCCGAAGAGGAGCGCCCGACGAGAGCTCGGTCCCCCAGGAGCCCTTCAGCAGTGGCGCGCCGATCCTGCCCCGCTGGGAGGAGGAGGCAGGAGGAGGAGGAGGAGGAGGAGGAGGAGGAGGAGGAGGAGGAGGAGGAGGGGGCGGAGGCAGGAGGAGAAGCAACCACACCGCAGCCCATGCCGTCGCACCGCTCCGGAGGACGACGAGCCCCGGGCCCGGCTGCTCGTCCTTCTGCAATCGGGCGCGTCGCCAGATCCTCCCGAGTGGCCCTCCTCCGCGCGTGCACCCGCTGCCCTGGAGAATTTGCGTGGACCCCGACGGGACGGGGCGCGGGCGGCGCGCCCCGATCGCTTCTGACTCGAGCTATCGAGGAGCTCCTCCCTGGCCAGTCGTCTCATGGCGCCCCCTCGAAGCGCGCCCCGCAGCCGCGGCGTCGCGACCCGAGGTTGCTCAAGACAGGTCGTCGGCGCCTACCGCCTGGGGGTGGATCGCCAGCCGCGGTGTCGTTGGGCACCCCACTGCGAAACCCAAACACGAGCTGGCATCGGGCGCACCCCTCTGGTTGAGGTGTCGGTTCTTCACAGACTTGACCTCGCGAGCCAAAAAAATCCAAGCTCCGCGGAGGCGGGGACGAGAGCGACCCAGGAGGCATGCACAAAAATGTCCTTGAGCCCCCCCCCGCCGCTCAGCGCGGTCGTTTTGCCGCGAGCTGAATCTGCAATGTGCTGAAAGATCCCAAGATGCCCAATCCCGCGCTCGCACCCCTCCTAGCCCACCGTCGGCAAGGGGGGACAACGGGGGGGGCGACTGGCCCGACGCAGGACCTCACGAAAGCCACCCGCGTTCCCAGAGCCGATCCACCGTGAAGCTCTATGTCATATGGAAGGTGGCGCCGCGACGAGTGACGCCGTGGAGGGCGAGCTGCTGGGCCCGAGCGGCGAGGAGAAATCGCCGAGGGAAATGGCGCGATTCAACTCAAACGCCATGGGAAGAGCCAGCGGCCCACTGTCGGCTGCCTTCGAGTGGGCGTCGCAGCCTCCGCGCCGAAATTCATAGTGAACGACGCCTGAATACGTCTCTTAAAACGGGGGGGGATCTCGAAGCCTTGCCCTGGGGGGGGCTTGTCGGGAACCTGCCCCAGATTCGGGACCTCCTCTTCGGCTTCCACTGGAAATTTCTCGGCCATTCGCAGCTCGGCGTAACTCGGCCCCCCGATTGCCAATATTTCCCGGGCGTGGGATTCGGAAAAACTGTCTCGATGCTAGCTGGCTAACTCTAATGGCCTCGGCCAGCACCCTGGCAGACTTGGCCGGGTAGCCGTGGTCTTTGGCCGCGATCAAACCGCCGACGAGCTGCGCGCGCGCTTGCCGGCGCACCGAGAACCAGCAATTTGCTCCAAGACGGCGCCGCGGTTGGACATGGGCCTAGCGGTTCCCTTCGACTGCGCGTTATCTGAGAGACTCTCAGACCAAAGCAACAGAGATCAATGCAAATGGCGTCGACACCTGGAAGGGTTACACATACACACATTCCTCTTCCTATATTTTTGCAAGCCCAGGCGGGGGGAAAACCCGTCCCCCCCTCCCCAAAACCGGACTCCTGGGATCTGGAGCTTTGGGACCCTCTGGACGGGCCTCGAAGCGGCCCCCCGGGCCTCGCAGGGCGTTTTGCCAAGGCTTCCCAGCACACCTAGGGCGATCAGGGGGGTCATCGGAGACGTCCCAGAGACCCCCAAGACAGCACAAGAGCGCTCCAAGAATAACCGACGTGCCAGGACGGCCCCAAAGAGGCCTCCAAGAGCACTCCCAAGAAGGCCCCAAGAGGCACAAATCTTTGATTTTCTGTTGGTTTTTGCAGAATTCTGGGGTTCTCCTCTTCTCGGCTTCCCGACGCTCCAAGACGGCGGTCTTCTGGGCGTCCGAAGCCGCCTGGGAGGCTCCAACATCGCCCCACGACCATCCGAAAGGGCTCCCAGGCAGTCCAAGAGAGCCCCAAAACGGCACAACACGGGTCCAAGATGGCCCGCAGAGAGCCCCATGGCGGCCCAAGATGGCCCCAAGACACCCTCCGAAGCATTCCAAATCATGACCCGGTCGTTCAGGGAGACCGCGGCTGGAGGCAGGGTGGCCCGAGAAAGTCCCCAGAGGCCTCCAGAATACGCCCAGGAGGCCTCCAGAAGGCCTTAAGAAAGCCTGAAACAACTTTTGTGAGGCCCCCAGAGGCTCTCCAAGGAGGAGCCTCCGCAAAAAAGAGCTGAGGAGGATAAGGAGAATGCGCAGGATACGGCGAAAATAAAGAATAAGAAGCATGGAGGAAGTTTCACGAATAACATTACTATAGCGGCGATGCTGGAAAAGGCAACAAGGAGTTATCTCTAAATTGTCGGCTTGACCTTCCTGCTATTCCGCCTGCATGCCAAACTTCAAGGACCAAGGTGCATGGCGCGAAGCGCCACTGCAGTCTTGTATATATGTGTATATATATATGTATGTGTATATGTATATGTATATGTATACATAGACTCCTTCTCGAGTGTTATCATGAGAAAACCCTCTCCCACACACACACACACACACACACACACACTCCCCGTACATAAATTCGGCCCTGGGCGCTCCCACCAACGTGGAATGACAATTTCCAGTTTGGGGAGCCCCTCAGCGCCACCCCACGCCGCTCGGGCGGGCCCACGATCGCTTCCCGGACGGTCCCGCGGAGGCCCGAGACGGCCCAAGACCGTTCCAGAGCAGCCCATGGGCGCTCAAGGAGGGCCCAAAGTGACTTCAAGTCGGATCAAGAAGCCGCCAAGACGCCGCAAGAGGCCGCCCAGGGGGATCCCCAAGAGGCTCAAAGAATCCCATTCCCTGTAACAAATTGTACATGTTCTGCATAGTCCCTTCTTTGCTCTTCCAGGCGTCCAAGACGGCCTAGCCGGTCCCAAAGACCGCCCCAATGCGGCCCAAGAAATCCCGAAGAGGGCCCCAAGACAGCCCCAAAGAGCCCCAACACGGCCCACGACAGCCCCGAGACGGCCCACATGGAGCCCCAGAGATCCCCCCAAAGCTCCCAAGACAGCCCCAAGAAGGCCACAAGAGGCTCCCGAGAGGACCCGAGAAGGCCCCAGGACGGCCAACGCCCCCCAGGACGGCCCAAGAAGGTCCCGCAGCGGGCCACGAGGGCCACCAGACGGCCCAAAAGAGCCCCACACAAAGCCCCGCCAAGGCCCCGAGAGGCCACACTCATTGATCTCCGCAAGGTTGTATCTTAGATGCCTTGGTTATTCCTCTAGCGCCACGTTCATACCTTCGGCCCTGGGACCCCTTCTGAGCCCCATGAGCCCAATGAGCGCAACGGGCCCTATGAGCCCTCCGAGCAAGATGCGCCCTTTGATCCCTATGATCCCTATGACCCTCTGAGCCCTACGAGGCATAGGACTATGAGCCCCATGAGCCCCACAAGCCCTATGACCCCCATGAAACCCATGAGGTCTACAAGCCCTATGCGTCCTACGAGTCCTATGAGCTTTATGAGCCCTCTGCGTCCCATGACCCCCACGAGCCCTACGAGCCCTGTGAGCCCGTGTCAGCCCGCCTTACAAGCCCTATGAGCCTTACGAGCCATATGAAACCTATGAGCCCTGTGAGCCCCATAAGCCTCACGAGCCCCATGAGCCCTACAAGCCCAATGAGCCCTATGAGCCACATGACCTCTATGAGCCCGATGGGCCCTATGAGTCCTCTGAGCCCGATGGTTTTGATGAGCCATAGGCGCCCCATGAGCCCTATGAGCCCCACGAGCCCTATGAGCCCCTCTGGGCCCTCGGATCCCTCAAAGCCCTATAAACCCTATGATCTATACGAACTCTATGACACATAAGAGCCACATGAGCCCTAAGAGCCCTATGAGCCTCCTGAGCCCTATGAGACCTATGAGCCCCTCTGCGCCCTCTGAGTATTCATGAGCCCTATGAGCCTCACGAGCACCATGAGCCCTCATGAGCCCCATGAGCCCTACGCGCTCTGTGAACCCCATGAGCCCTATGATCCATATGAATCCTATGAGCCCTATGAGCCCTGTGAGCTCTGTGAGCCCAATGATTCTTTACGAGCCCTATGCACACCATGAGCCCTATGAGACATGCGAGCCCTACGCGCCCCTCTGAGCCCTCTGAGCCCTACGAGCCCTATGAGCCACATGAACCCTATAGCTCTACGAGCCCCATGCGCAATATGAGCGCCCGATGAGCACAGTGACACCTATCAGCCCCGTGGGCCCCTCTGGGCCCTCTGAGCCCCATGAGCCACATGAACTCTATGCGTTCCATGAGTCCTGTGAGCCCTATAAGCCCGATGACACTTATGGACCTCGTGAGCCCCATGAGCCCTATAAACACTATGCCCTGTGAGCCCCGTGAGCCCATGAACCCTCTGAGCCTCATGAGCCCCGTGAGCCCTATGCGCCCTATGACCCCTATGAGTCCCATGAGCCTGGTGAGCCCCATGTCGCCTATGAGCCCCCTGAGCCCGATGAGCGTGGGAGCCCTATGAGCCCCATTTGGCCGCGCTCGGAAGCGTCACGCTCTGCTACCACTGTTCCCCCACCAACGGCGTCGATGGATGACGATACTGCTCACAATGTATCACCGCTGGCCCAAGCGCCGTCTGTCCAGACAAGCACACTGCCGCATCGTGCAAAAAGAAGATCATGGTAGGAAGAGTAGTGGAAGAAATGAGATGGGAGAGGTGCTGGAAGTGCATGGTGGAAGAAGTGATAATTGTCCGGCTTGAGCCAAAGCGAGCACGGAGCATGCTCAAGCCCTCCTCTACGCACTCAAGCCCATCGGTAAAACAGAGAAGACATCCCAAAACGAATGAGGAGGTGGTCATTCCCATATAAACGACGGTTGACCCACAGACATGGCCTTCTCCAGAAACTTCCTGTCCTCGTCGGTCATGACCTTGAACTTCGAGGGCGCGGTGCCATCATGGTAGTTGGTACTCCTTTCCAACTCCACGTTCCAACCCAACTCCGCTCCCTGGTGAGCCTCCTGCTTGCCTGCTTCATCCTCCTCATCCTCCTCCTCTTCCTCCAGCTCCTCCTCCTCCTCCTCCGTTCCTGCTCCTCCTCCTCCTCCTCCCTCCTCCTCCTCCTCCTCCTCCTCCTCCTCCGTCCTCCTCCGAATTCTCCTCCTCCTCCTCTTCCTCCTCCTCCTCCTCCTCCTTGTTCCTCCTTCCTGCTTCTCCTCCGTCCTCTGGCCTCCTTTCTCCGTCCTCCGTCCTCCTCCTCCTCCGTCCTCCGCCTCATCTCCTCTCCTCTCCTCTCCTC
>CAUYUJ010015682.1:793587-798587 GCA_963575745.1 Prorocentrum cordatum
CTCCTCCTCCTCCTCCTCCTCCTCCTCCTCCTCCTGCGCAAGACATTGCGCGCCGAAGATCCTCCGACGAGCAACCGAAAGCAAAGCCGGACGAGTTAGGGTACGGGCTCAGTGGCCAGCACTCTGAGAACTCGAGAGGAACCCGCTGCGGTGTGCCTGTTCTCTCTGCGTCTGAGCCTGTCCCAGATCTTCTTGGCCCAGGCAGGAAGACCCCCTGAGACACTGGAAGACAGACTGGAGAGGCGAGACGACGAGATGACACCACAGCGAGAGCAACCGACCAGGGCGACATTGTCCTGGAGAGAGAACTTGACCAGAGCGAGAGGCCTCTCACCCTTAGCACTGAGGGCCTGGGAAGCTCTGACTGCACGCGAAACGACGTCCTGGGGCAAGGTCTCCTGCACTATCAGGAGCTTTGGGGTGGGGGGCTTGCCGCGCTGGAGCGAGGGAGGGCGGGGGGAGTCGGGAAGGCCCTCACCCACCTTGCCCACCCACTTCACCCAGGATTTCAAAACCTTGATTCTGGAAGCGACGGCGGCAGACTGCGGCGGCGGCACACGGGCGGCCTGGGCCGCCCACTTGGCGTGGCGGTCGGCCATGTCGTTGCCGATCTTGTCACGAGTCGTGACGCGCCCCGATCGGACGTCCGCGCTCGAGGAGCGGGCAGGCACCTTCACGAAACGAACCGCCTCACAAAACTCAGAACCGTCAAATCCCCAATCCTCGAGCCTGGCCCACACCTCGCGCCGGAGAAAAACAGCGCGCGTCTAGCGCATGAGCGGTGTGCACACGGCCTCTGGACAGCACGCCGTCGAAGACATATTTAGAGTCGGTGTGCAGAACGAGGGGCGGACACGCATGCTTGAGACACTCAAGCAGAGCCGTCAACTCCGCCTCATTGACGGTGGGAAACTCAGAAAAAAAAGCGGGCCACGCATCAGAGCAGAGACCTCGCGGAGGGCGCGGGCGCCTCTGGACAAAGCAACCACAGCCCAGCCTCCAGAGGCCCAAGGCCCCATGTCCCCTTCAAAAATCGAGCCATCCAGGAAGACGTCTCCCGCGAGCCGTTCAGGGGGCCCGTGGACCCAGAGCAGAGGAGGGAGGTCAGGAAAGGAGGGTCGCCCCAAAAACGGCATCGGTGCTAAACATCTCTCGGCGAGCAGCTGCGGGAGACCTCCGTTACTCGCGGCTTCGCCGAGAGACTGACACAAAACATGCGGCTCTTCAAACTGCAGGGCGTGCTGCGCGCAGCTGCAGTGTCTGTGCGTGAGCGTGCCTAGCTTGATGGAGCCAGCGGCGAGGCAGGCTATGCAGTTGGGGTCCACGGGGTAGCCAGCTTTCCACTGCCTCACCATTGGCCACTGCGCTCCAATCACGACCGAGCGCGCGTACGCACGGTGCTGCGGCAGTGCCTTGGAGCGCAAGAAGGCTGAGATGGGAGCTATAGGAGCACACCATCACAAAATTCGGGTGCTTCAACATGCTCGGCTATCTTCGCGCACTGCCAAAGGTATACTGCTCGCACTACATGCTGCTCGACTACATACGGGCAGGCCTCAGAAATATTCAGAACTCGACCTTCAGGGAAACTCCAGAGATCCAAGGAACGAGCTCGAACTCCACCCCGATGTAGAGAAGCCCAGAGAGTGGTGAAAGGTCCTGCTATGGAGCCCCAGGGGTACTTCAAGAGGCTGGGGTGGCCATCAACTTGCTTGAGACTCGCATCTAAGACCTGTCGGGGCATCCAAGATTCATGTAGACATAGCAGGAATAACTTAAGGGGCAACCAAGTGGCCCTGATGATGGGATCGAGGTCCTTGGTGGGCGCCAACATGAGGGAGAGAGTGAGGCTCTTCCCCGCCTGCTTATGATCCTGAAGTTTGCCTGCTAAACTGCGGAGCGCGTTGAGTTCCTTGCTGTTGACTCCATTGACGGCCGTGCCGAAAGAGGTGGCGCCCTCGTGCGCCGCTCGACTCATCTGCCCCAGTAGCTTCCTTCGGGGTCGGCTTGACTTCAATCCAGACATGCGAGCTCGACGTTTCTTGATGACCTTGAATCGAGCAGCCGTGGTGTACCTAGGACGCACCTCGCCAGAAGCATAGTCGACCCCCAGGTTGCGCTCGGTGACAGCGGTCTGAATCCCAAGATGCCGAAGGTTGCGAGCGAAACGAAGCCGAAGTTTCTGCGAATTGCTTAGCACCCTGCCTTTATCAACCGCGGGCTGCATGCCAGTTTTGTGCAATTCAGAAACAAGTGTCGCGGCTGACTGCTGGAGCTCGTCTCCCACGCGCCCCTCGCCACCGAAGCGCTGAGGAGAAGTCATCCACGTTGACGGCTAAAACAACGGAGCGATGCGCCGCTTGGGCTCTATCAAGGGGACCACGCAGCAGCAATTGTAGCATCAGCGTAGCAAACGTGCAACCTGGCACCACCGTTTGCTGCACCTCAATGAAGTCGCTGCAGACCCCTTGAAGATCCAGCACGCGTGGCGCACGGCAAACTTCCATCAAAAGCCGAAGCTGCCAGAGCGGGAAGTGTGTGTTTATGGCAGCCTGCAACAGATGATGATGCTGCGCACACTCGAAGGCTTTCTTGAGATCCAGGAGTATAGTCCCTGAACAATGTCCCCGTATAGTGCAGTACTCAGACCGGGCACTGGATATCCAAACACACTTCTCCGCAGAGCGCCCCTTGGTAGACCGCCAAAAGTGTCGGAAGTTACGTTTCTGCCACGCACTGATCAACGGCCGACGAAGACGACGCTGTAGACGGCAAAGCACGTGCAGCAATCCCAGAGGTCGCACACCTCCGAGGCGCTTCATGATAAAACCGATTCTGCTGCACATGCGCGGCCAGACCAAGTGCTGCTCTACGCGCGCAATGATGCCACAGAGCAATTCGAGCGCCACATCAGGGAGCAGGAGGAAATTCCTGGGGCTGGCCTGATCGAAGCCTGAACCAGTTTTGATGGGGAAGGTGCGGATGACAGCTGTAAGCTGGTCGGGCGTAGGGGGCTCGGGTCGGTGTCCCAGGAAATCTGGCCAAACCAGGGGCTGCTTTTGAGTGTGCACTTTCCACCATCCTTCCCATTCTTTTTGCAACGCATCAACTTCCTCCTGCACGTTGGCTGGCCTGAGCGCGCAGTGGGCCATGCAGTTCGGCTGCCGGCCGATCGGGGGAGCAAAGAAGGAGAAGAGCGCGGGGTATCTATCTATTCACGCCATTGCTGCCCCTTTCGCCTCGCGGACTGTTGATGTTGATTTTGTGCTGCTTGATCTGCCCAGGAACGTAACAAAGCCACCAGATCTCGAGGAACCTGAGTAATGTTGCCCAGGATGTTGGCCCAGGAAATGTGGAGGTCCTCCCGGGGCAACACATGGGACTTGGAGAGCTTGTGGGGCCTGTTGGTGCTAGACGTCCAAGCCTGCTGCTTCTCCAACATGTTTCCCGAGTGCGGGCCAGATCCGCTAGAGCAAGCGAAACCTGCTTCCACCAAACCTCGAGCGCGGAAAGCCTTCTGCCAATCACCTGCAAGCGCAAAGGGAAGATGAGCCGCTTCGAGTGCAGAGCCAAGCTTGGTGAGAATACTCCAGTTGAAATCAGCGAGATCGCCGCCGTCCTTCAGGTAGATATTTCCCAGGAGAACCCCCTGTGACCATGCCTCCCACGTGAAGAAGCGAACAGCGCCCAGGGAATATCTCAAAGATAGATGCCCCCAGGAGAGCCAGACCGATACGCTTGGGAACCATCGAGACCAGCCCTCCAGAGGTGCCCCCATTGTGCGTGGGAGCCGCGGGCAAAAACTTAGCAGACCACCCATCACGACGTAATGAGGCCTCGGTGTAATCTAGATCCAAAACTTTGTGGGTCTCTTGAACGCACAACACGTCAAAACCAGAGAAGCCACTCAAAACTTTCTCAAGACTGGAATACTCGGTGACGTTGGAGGTCCCCAGGAGCCAATCTCGAGTCCTTCGGTGTGAGGTAAGGCTAGGAGTTCGCCACAGGAGCCCGTGGCGAACGAGAACCAGAGCCTTCACGCCTACGCTCGGGCACCGCAGCCGGCTTGTAAGCCCGCCTAACAGTGCGCCCTGCGCTGGCGAGCACGTCGTTGAGCAACGCCTGCACCCGCTCGGGCTGGGCTCCGTTGTGCGAGGCGATGGTGCCCACCATGGTAGCGTTGGACAGGGGCGCGATGATGCCGTGCTCGACAGACGCCGCCTTGCGCGCCTCGTCAGCCCAGCTGTCATCGAAGTCCATGTCGTCGTCACCGCGTGGTGTGTCAGCTTCGCTCTCTTGATCAGATACCTCCTGAACTGGAGCTGCTCTGGCCATGCCACCTGGTAGCACCAGAGTCGCAACGGCTGGCGGTGGTGCGGCGGCAACGCGCTGCGCAGCCTGCTGATGCTCGGCCTGCGCCTTGGCGGTGAGCAGCTGGTTGAACGGCATGGCCAGGCCGGGGTCGAGCTGCTGGAAGCGCTGGAACATGATGCGTTCTGGTGCTTCAGCTTCACCCTGTGGAACTGCACCTGCAATCTGAGTCCAGGCCGGCCTCGAGCGGTCAGCAACCTGGCGTTCTTGCTCCTGCAGGCACTTCTGCTCCAGGCGCAGCTCCACAACGCGCTGAAACTGCTTCTGGAGGACGATGGCTGCCTTGGACAACTTGTTGTCAACAGCGGCCAGCTTGGCCTTGAGCTGCCCGTGCTCCTGCTGCGCCGCCTTGGAGAGTGCGTGTGGGTCCCCACTGCGCTGGGCGCGCACAGCTGCCACTTGGGCGCGCTGGCTGTGGGTGAGCAGCAGCGAGGTGTAGGCGCAGTGCTCCTCGGACATGGCGGCGAAGGCATCCACCTGCTGACCGCCCAAGGGCTTGGTGGCTGCAGTGTTGCTCTTGCTCCCGCCAGTCTTGCCACCGCGGCGCCAAGCGCCAACAGCAGCAGACGGTTCAGCAAACTGCACCTTGGGGAGCGGCTTCCAACAGTGCACGCACCACTTGTAGCGAT
>CAUYUJ010015682.1:806087-833587 GCA_963575745.1 Prorocentrum cordatum
TCTTCGGCGGCGTCGGCGGGCTGCCGCGGAGCATCCTGTCGGAGAGGCCTGACGGGGCACGGGGCACTCGGGTTGGCCTGACGGGGCCATCGTGAGAACGACGAGACCCAGTCCGAAATTTGGCGCGAACTCCCGCTGCAGACACCCCACGAGAGCTGGACCGCCAAAATCCAGGACGCGCCTCGTCGCAAAGATCCGGCTTGCTCGAGTCTTACGTTTCCCCGAGCCTGGATGCGGACGCCTCGACGGAGGCAGGGGCGCCCTGGACCGCGCGGACATGCACGACTCTGCGCTTCCCCGTTCACTCGGTGCTCGGCAGGCGCGCCCCGCCGAAGGCGACGGGCAGGCACAGAGCTGACATCTTCGAGGCCGCGGCCTCTTCGCCATGCCCCAATGCGCACGGGCGGGCTCCCCCGTGGAGCGCGCACGACTCCGGCGTTCGCTTCGCTTCGCTTGCCGTCAGCAGCTGCAGAGGCAGGCTCGCGCCGGACGTTGCCGACGTCCGTGCCTTCGCACCTCCCCGAGCAAGCGGGCACCTGGACAGCAGGCGCAGGCCGAAGACCTGTATGCGGAGCAGGCGTGCGCCAAGCAGGTAGGTAGACACCGAGCAGCTTGGCGCACATCAGCTTCATGCGGGCCAGCTTCAGTGCACGATACCATGCCTGCGTTCTTGCCACCCGTGTGAGCTCTGCACTTTTTCTGAGCTCTTACCCCAGGCTGTCAGCCCACTGGTCCGCGCCACCAGCAGCCCATGGAACTTCCGGAGTCATGCCGTTGCCCACGCTGGAGCCCCTGTAGTTGCTCCTGCCCTTGCCGTGTATTCCGAATTCTGGACTAGGACCCTCCCCAGGAGCAGGTGCGGGCCTGACCACGCGAAATTCCTGCAGCCGCGCGACCCTCGACAGCACCGGCGGGACTGGCAGGAGCTGGAGCGAGAGCAGCCGGAGCGCGCGAAGGAGCATGCGCAGGCACAGCGGCAGATCCCGAAGAGGAGGGCCAGCAGGAGGGCCACCACGGGCCCCCCGGAGCCCCCCCCGCGCGGGGCCGCCGCTGCCCGGGCCCGTGCCGACGGCGACCTGCACATCGACAGAACTCCCGCGCCGCAGCGGGAGAAGCGGAGGGGCGGGGAGAGTCGGGAGACACCGAGGGAGGGAGAGGCAGGAGGAGGCAGGATCGACGAGGGCGGACCTCGAAGGATGAGGAGGGGGGGGACAAGGGAGGCAACGAGGGAGGGAGCGGCAGAAAGAGGTGGGATCGACGAGGACGGACCTCGCAGGAAGAGGAGGGGGGGAAGGGAGACAACGAGGGAGGGAGAGGCAGGAGGAGGCGGAATCGACGAGGAGGGACTTCGGAGGAGGAGGAGGGAGGGAAATGGAGGGAGAGTGCGGGAGGCGCGAGGGCACGCGGGGGCCCCTCAGGGCAGCCAGGAGCTGGGGCCGCCAGAGGGCCCGCACCCCCCCCCTCGGGAGCAGGAGCACGGCGCGAGGCGGGGATGGATCCGTGGCCGCTGCCTGGAAGCCGACGCCCCCTGGTGGGCCTGCTTTCCACCACCACCACCACCATTAAGTTGGAGGGGGAGGAGGACGAGGAGGACGAAGAGGAGGAGGAGGAGGAGGAGGAGGAGGAGGAGGAGGAGGAGGACCCCCTCCCCCTCCAACTTAGGGTGGTGGGGGTGGTGGAAAACGGGCTCATCATCCCCTGGTGGCCCAACGGGCAATGGACATGGATAGATCCTGGCCCCCGAGTGTCCCGAACACAGCCACAGTGACCCACTGCCTGTGGAGGTCCGCGAAGATCGATCCCTCGGGCGGTGGTTGTGGACAAGTCCCCGCCTGTCCTCCGTCGTCCTCTCCGTCGTCCTCTCCGTCCTCCGTCCTCCGTCCTCCCTCCGTCCTGCGTCCCCCGTCCTGCGTCGCCCCCTTCCCCCTGGGGGGGGCAGGCAAGCCACGCTCCTCATGAGCACCCCGACGAGCGAAGCACTTGGTGGACGCACGCAGAGAAGGGATCGAACAAGTGGAAGTTTTCTGATCTGGCATGTCGACATTGGGCGGACAGGGGGGAAGGGGGGGGTCTGGCTCCAGACCTCTGCTTACTGCGACTGTCTGCAGCAATGCGTCCTATAGGGGAGACTCCGCCTGCTCATCCTCCGTCTTCCCTCCGTCTTCCGTCCTCCGTCGTCCCCCTCTGTAGGCGGACGTTTTCTTATTCGGCGTTTCGACATTGAGCGAAAGGGGGAGGGTCTGGCTCGGGACCTCTGCTCAGTGCGACTGTTTGCAGCGGTGCGCCCTATGTGGGGGGAGACTCCGCCTGGTCGAAACAGGCGCCCAAAACAGCCAAGATCTACTCCATGGTGGGGGGCGGGAGGGGGGGGCGAGGGCCCGCGCCGATCGGCAAAACAATGAATAAGAAAACGATCACCATCCTCCGTCGGCCCCTCCGTCCTCCGACCTCCGTCGGCCCCTCCTTCTCTAGGGGAAGATAAGCCACCCTCATCATGAGCACCCCGACGAGCGAAGCTCTTGGTAGACGCACCCAGGAGAGGGATCGAGCAAGGCGGGGCCGCTTGGTAAACGCGCACTGTTGTTGAGGGAGCGCCGGCTGCAGGGGTCGGTATTTTTGTCTCCCTCCCTTGCACGAGCTACGAGCTAATGGCCATGGCGAACTCGCCCCCCCCCGCCCCCCCCAGCAGCGGTCGCTGCTGGGGTCTCTGATCGACTCCCCGGCGGCGCCGCGCCACCAGGGAGGACGGACCAAAGTGGGCCGAGCAAGATCCTCGCCCTCGACCTCCTGCCGCACCATTCGTCCATCATCTTGGCCCCCACTGAAGGGGTGTGCCCATGCCAAGGGCGCGTGCCCGAGAACACAAGGGGGGAGCGAACCGGGAACATGACAATTACGAGGGGCGAGGGAGGGGAAAACGGCGAAGCAGACCATCGGCGGTGGTGCTCGCGCTGGGCGGCTCTGGCGGCGTGAGCCCTCGGCCGCGTTCGCGCCGTTGCGGCTCCACTGGGGTTGCGGATGTAAGGCGCGGTGGCATCGTCACCGCCGCTGGAACGCTGTGACAGGACTGGCGTTGGCGCTGCAGGTTGCGAGCGCGCGGCGCTCACAGTGGGAACGCCGGGCGATTCTCCTGTTGGATCATTCGCTGGCCGTGTCGCGCTGACACGGCTGCGTCGGACCCGTTTGGGTCAAAGTTCGCCGCGGATCGCCCCGCCTCCCACCCTGGAATACCGACCCCTGTCGGCCAGCGGCGCGGATGATCGAAGGGTTTCCTCCTCCTCCTCCTCCTCCTCCTCCTCCTCCTCCTTCTCCTCTTCCTCTTCCTCCTTCCCCTCCTCCTCCCCCCGAAGGTGGGGGCCTGGCACCTGTTCTCATGGTGTCAGCGCCACACACTCCTCGGGGCACACTGTCAGTGTCAGTTGCATGCGGCGGCTGGGGGCAGATAAACCGGCTTTCGTCGTTCTTGCACCAGCCACGTGGCACTTTGCCCGTGGCAGCGGCGCGTTAGCTGCGCCCGTGACCTGGAGATGGGCACCAGGCACGGGAAATGTGAATTTGGTTGAGAGGCGGGGCCATATGGTCCGTAAGTCCCTTGGGACCTTGTGTCCGCTCACCCTGGGGTACAAACCCAGTTGCACATGCCATCCGATTCGGCAGGGGTGACGGTCGGGAAGTACTGCGCGGTGACGCGGTGAACCGGCTGTCCCCCTACGCACCACGCCGTCTCGGTTGGGCAGCGAGTCGCTGAGCGACGAGGTATCTGCCTTTCCCCTGACCGTCGGTGCTGGCGCCTGCGGGCCCCTTCCTCCTGTCTGGGAGGCCGAGGGTGACGGTTGAGCCTCGCTCGCCGTTCACTTCTTGGATCTATGACACTCATGACACTCCTTCCCCTCCTCCTCCCCCTCCTCCTCCTTCTCCTCCCCTTCCTCCTCCTCCTCCATCCTCCTCCTCCTCCTCCTCCTCCTCCTCCGCCTCTTCCTCCTCCTCCTCCCTTTCCTCAGCTCCCCCCGAGTCCCGATGTCTATTGGTCAGCCGCGCGGGCGAACGAGGGGGCGGAGGGATCGCGAGACCGTGCTCACCCGCGTGGTGAGGAGCACTGGCGAAGCGTGGAGAGCAGGAGGTGAGGGATACATCGATGCTCAAGCGCAGACGCCTCCTGCGGCTGAACAATACAATGTGGAGGACAAGATGCGAAGAATGCATCGCGGTTCGAGTGCGGCCGCTTCTGGATGTTGACGCAATCTAGCGGCAAGGTGGCTCCGACAGGCCTGGCGCTGGCATCGGATGCGCTCGCACCTGGAATGCCGAAAGCGTCGCACGTTGGAGATTCGACCGTCGGGCCGCGCTGGCACGGCTGCGGCCAGCCATTCAAGTTCAGAGCTCGTCGCCAATACTCCCGCCTTCGCTCCCGCGGATCCTCCAGCCGGCGCCCGCCCCACGAGAGAGGAGGAGAAGGCCAGCGCGAGAAAGCCTAAGACGCAGCGCGGGATGGGCAAGCTCTGCCAAGCCATCCGCAAGCACGGTCTGCGGGCACCTCGCTGGAACACGCCGGAGTCCGACCGTGCCAAAGGTGAGCGTTTTCTTATTCGGCGTTTCGACATTGGGCGGAAAGGAGGGGGGAGGGGGGGGGGTCTGGCTGGGGCGGTTTGGCTCCAGACCTCTGCTCAGTGAGACTGTTTGCAGGAGTGCTGCCTCTGGGGGAGACTCCACCCGCTCGAAACAGGCGCCAACAAAACAGCCAAGGTCTACTCCATGGCAATGGGGGAGGGGAGGGGGGGCTGGGGGCCAGCGCCGATCGGCAAAACAGCGAATAGAAGGACGATCACGAGTGTCTCGCATGTCTGCGGCGGCCATGTGGCCCCTGGCCGCGCCGCGGCAGTGCCAGTGGCGTGCCTGGGCGAGGCAGGTCCGCGAGAGCCAAGGCGCACCGAAGAGACTCGCGCGGCGGAGGCGGCGAGGCTGCCTGCACGGCGGCCGGGGGGAGCGCTGCTCGCTGGCGGGCTGGCAGCGGGAGCGCTGGACACTGCAGCACAGGTCCGCGTGCACAGGCCTCGGTTGATGTCCCCCTACCGGCAGATTTCGGGTGAAAAGTCGAACAAAAATCAAGCATGGCCCAAAACAGTCCAAACATCGTCCCCGGACTATTGTTCTACTATGTTTGAACATTCCTCCTGTAGAGGGACATGCCCGACTCAAGCATAGGTCCGCGTGCACAGGTCTCGGCTGACACCTAACCCACTGCTTGAAATCCCCGCCCGAACCTGCAGCCGACCCATCCCCTATGTCGCCCGCGCGCGAGGGCACCGCCGAGGCGGGGCTGCATTGTCTCGAGGGTGGCCGCCGGCAGCCGGCGGCTGGGCAGTGGCGGGGCGCCGGCGCAGAGCGTGTGGTGCCGATCGTCGTCACGACGCGGATCTGCTGCAAGTCGTGTCGAAAAAAAGGCCCTCGTCGGCCTGGACATGTTGGAAAAAGGGCGCGGCTCCAGGCTGTTCCTCGTCGGCCGCCGTGGCATACATCCGATTGAACACATGTTCGTTCCGCAGCATGTCACCATACGGAAACTCTATGGCTTGTTTCCAAGAGGGCACGTGCAAGACAGGTTCTGGATAGCTTGCCGATGATATCAAAGGACTGGGGCTGGACTTGGATGAGGGCGGGGCCATCGCGGAACACCCATCAGCCCGAGGTCTTGTCGAAAGGGCCCAGTAACCCTTCTCTGCTGGTCATGCTGGACTTCGCACGGAGCCCAACTAGCCCACCAAGGCCCTGCTCACGGGCAAGAGAAGAGACTGCACCACGGAAGCCCTGCACAGGGGCAACAGAAGATACTTCACAACTGTGGCCGTGCTCATGGGCAGCAGAAGGGACAGCACCAGGGTGGCCCTGCCCAGGGGCAAAAGAAGAATCTACACCACCGAGGCCCTGCCCAGGGGCAATAGAAGACACTGCAACATGATGGTCCTGCTCAGCGGCAGTAACAAAGGAGTCTGCACCATCAAAGCCCTGCTCAGGGGCAGTAAGAGAGCTTGCCACCTGCTCCCCATCCCCGTCCTTGGCGAAGGTGTCGGCGCTGGTGGTGGCAATGACCTTGGTGTTGGTGCCAGCGGAGGGGTACTCGTCAGCGGGAGTACTGGTGGTATCTGTCTGCCCTCCCTGGCATTCGACTGCGGCCTGAACTGCCCCCTGCGCGGTCATCGCGATGTCCGCGACTGCAGGGTAGGCCACAGCAGGTGGATGGATGGACCGAGGAATAAACACTCCGTCGTGGCCAGAGAAGCCGTCGCTCGGGCGGCAAATGGCAGGCAGATGCCAGAGAAGCCACCGCTCGGGCGGCGAATGGCAGGCAAGGGGAGGTCGGGCCCGGCATCCGCCCCTGGCTCCCCCTCCTCCTCCGATGGGAGGGGGAACGGCCTCACGGGGAAGTGCCGGGGCACACCGGGCCTCCTCTGGCGTGCCTCGTCCTTGACGGGCTGGCAGCCGTGGCCGTCGGCGCAGGCGCTGGCGCTGGTGCCGAGGGCGGCCTCGTCGGAGCTCTGCGACTGGTCGGCGATGCGCCCACTGGCCGAGGTGCGTGCCGCCCTGCGCGAACCTCGCCGAGGGAGGGCAGCCGGACGTCGGAGGCGAGGCTCGGGACGAAGAAGGGGGCCTCGGGGTTCAGGTGGTGGCCCACGCGGTTGTCGCCGAAGGCGCTGTCGTGGGTGACGACGCTGGCGACCTGCACGGCGCTGTGCTTGTAGTTCGGCGTTTCGGCGGTGGCGACGGTGTGGACGACGTCGCCAATGTTGTCGATGTTGTGTTCGACGGGCGGCTACTGTTTCTTAGACGCGGCCGCTGCGGTGGCCAGCCAGCCGACAGCGCGGGCAAGGACGGTGGATCCCGTCTCGGCTGCGAACTCCGCCATCCGCCTTACTCCAACCTTCCTCCATTCCTGTGCGTCCTTATTCCTCACGTCTGCTCAGCCCTCCTCGCAGTCCCTCCTCATTATCATCCCTCCTCCTCATGCTCGTCGCTAATCTTCCCTTTTTCCTCCTCCTCCTCCTCCTCCTCCTCCTCCTCCTGCTCCTCCACCGGATCGCCATCGTCCATCGGTCATCCGTGTTGTCCTGGTGCGATTGCTGCTCTTCCTATGTATCCTGCTACGAAGCTAAAAATAATTCGGCTACGACTTCCGTGAACGATCCACCACTCTTCGTCCTCCTCCTCCTCCTCCTCCTCCTCCTCATCATCATCACCACCACCACCACAATCATCATCAACAACTACATCATCATCGTCAACTTCATTAGAAGCATCATCATCATCATCATCATCATCATCATCATCATCATCATCATCTTCATCATCATCATCATCATCATCATCACCATCATCATCAGCAGCATCAGCATAAGCATCAGCATCAGCATCAGCATCAGCGTCAGCGTCAGCATAAGCATCAGCATCATCATTACCAGCATCATCACCATCAGTGTCATCATCAGCATCATCATAAGTGGAATCAGCATCAGCATCAGCATCATCATCATTATCAGCAGCATCACCATCATCATCGCCCCTCTTCTTCACGCGCTCGATCGTATCACGGTGACAAGATATCCCGCGCCTGGGCCCAGGCGTGGAAGAGCGGAAGAAGAGAGATGGTCGGGAGGACGCCAGCTACCCACGCGATTGCACCGACCGTGGCCAGGCCTATCCTGCGAATTCTATCCCTGGACTCGACCTGCTGGCCCTGCCAGCAGGGCGCACACGTCTTAACTCCTCGCGGCGCGCGGAGTTACAGGGATCTCTGCCTCAGCCTGCGCATGGACTTCGCAGCGCCGGCAGTGTTTTCTGATGTGGGCCCAGCCCCCAGGAGCCCGAACACAGCCCTCCGCAGGCCTGGGCCCAGAAAATCAGGCCGTCCTAACTCTTCCGCGGAGCTGGAGGTCTGAGTCGACCCCTGCTGGCCAACATCCTGAGCAGTCTCTCGAGCTGCGTCCAGTCGCGGCCACGAGAGCCCCTCAGGAAGCAACGACCAAGAAATGAAAACGTGGTTCCTCTTCCCCCTCATCCTCCTCCTCCACCTCCTCCCCAGACCTCCGACGACATGTGTTTCGAGTCACCAACCCGCCCCCCCAGAAGTCTCGACCCCTTCCCCCAAAACCGGCTTTTCATCTTGGGTCGCTCTTTGGTGGCACTGGGGCCCACCGACAACACCCAGAGGCAGAGATTCGAGAACAACAGCTCCAGCGCGGTCTTGGTGCGAAGCCTGAAGTTTGCGAAGCTGGACATTGCTCAGACCCACCGCCTGAAAAACTGATCCCCCAGGACCCCAGGGAGTGGTGGATATGGAGACAGTTGGGCCGCCGAATATGCTCATGTCCAAGAAGATCACTGGTTCCCAGGTCCCCCTCCTCCTCCTCCTCCTCCTCCTCCTCCTCCTCCTCCTCCTCTTCCTGCGGTGGAGATGTGTAGATACAGATCCCAACTAATCCCAGCCTTCCGGCCCCAGGCTGGCCAGACCAGGAGCGGCGCAGGTGGCTGGCCGGCGTCCCCGAAAGGAGAGGCGGGGGAGAGACAGCACGAGCAGCCTCTGGCCGCGCGCGGGGCGCTCGCGGCGCGCGCGGCTCGAAAACAGCCGCTGGCGCGGACGGAGGGAGCAAGGCAGAGGCGCCAGGGGAGGGGGGGGTGAAGGAGCTCGAAGGAGGAACGGGGAGTGCGAGGCAGGAAGCTACAGGGGGAGAATGATGAGGGAGAGGAGGGGGAGGAGGGAGGAGGGGGGCCGAAGGAGGGGGAAGGAAGTCCTCCTCCTCCTTCCTCCTCCTCCTCCTCCTCCTCCTCATCATCATCATCACCATCACCATCATCATCATCATCATCATCATCATCATCATCATCATCATCATCATCATCATCATCAGCAGCAGTATCATCATCAGCAGTATCAGTATCATCATCGTCATCATCAGCATCCTGAACATAAACATCAGCATCAGCATCAGCATCATCAGCAGCATCATCAGCAACAGCATCATCACCAGCAGCAGCATCATTAGCATCAGCATCAGCACCAGCATCAGCATCATCATTATCCTCACCCTCATCCTCATCCACTCATCCTCATCCTCCTCATACCCCTCCTCGTGCTCATCATCAGCATCAGCATCATCCTCCTCATCATCATCGTCGTCAGCAGCATCATCAGCATCAGCATCATCCTCCTCGTCATCATCATGCTTAGCAGCATCCTCATCATCAGGATCAGCATCATCACCATGATCACCATCATCATCCCCGTCATCACTATCATCGTCAGCATCAGCATCAGCATCACCAGCATCAGCATCATCATCATCATCATCATCATCATCATCATCGCAATAAGCATCATCATCTGCATCAGCATCAGCATCATCATCAGCATCATCATGATCATCATCATCGTCGTGATCCTCATCCTCCTCCTCCTCCTCCTTCTCCTCCTCCTCCTCATGCTCAGCATCACCAGCATCTCAGCATCATCATCGGCATCAGCATCCTCCTCCTCCACCTCCTTCTCAGCATCATCATCCTCAGCAGCAGCATCAGCAGCTTCATCATCACCAGCACCAGCACCACCACCACCGCCATCATCATCAGCATCACCAGCATGAGCAGCGACATCATAAGCGGTGTCCTCATCCTCATCCTCAGCATCATGCAACAGCATCATCGTCATCATCAGCATCAGCATCATCAGCAGCATCACCATCATCATCAGCATCGGCATCATGCTCAGCATCAGCATCACAAGCATCATCATCATCATCATCATCACCATCATTAGCATCACCTTCGTCCTCACCAACAAAGCAGCCTTCCTCGTAATCATCACCAGTATGAACAACATAACCATGAACATCAACATCAACATCATCATCAACGACATCAGCATCAGCGTCCGTGTCATCATCAGCATCCTCAGCATCATCATGATCATCATGATCATCATCATCATCATCATCATCAGCAGCATGATCATCAGCCTCATGATCAACATCATGGTCATCATCATACGCATACTCATCATCCTCCTCCTCCTCATCATCGCCATGAGCATCATCACCATCATCAGCATCATCAGCAGCATCATCACCATCAGCATCATTATCATCGTCGTCGTTAGCATCATCAACATTATCATCCTTTCCCCCCCCCTCCTTGCCCCATCCTTCCCTCAGTAGGATACGGAAGGGAGGATGAGAAGAGTTGGGGAGAAGGAGGGGGAAGAGTTGGGAAAAGGAGGGGAGATGGGGAGGGGGGTGGGAGGGAGGGGGAGGGAGGGGGATGAGCGGAAGGGGGGAGGCGAGCAGATGTGGGAGCCATTCATCCCCTAGGTCAGAATTAGCACGGGTGTTCAAGCCAGAAGGCTACCATACCGTGGAGTCCGCCAGCCCGCCGTCAAAATCTGATCGTCATGCAGGTACCACGAGAGTAGTTCGGCGCTGGCATGCTCACACTGCCAGCACCCTGGACACCCTAGAAGCAAAGGCGAGCACCAGCAGAATGCTGGACGGGCCTGCAGCTGGTATTTGCCAAGATCCCACCCGATACCCCGCCCCTCCCGACCCACATGGCTACCGCGAAATGCGCAGAAAGATCTGGAGAGCAACCAAATGGCCTGGGACGGTGAACAGATGGCTCCCGCCAGCCGGAGGGGGGGGGGAATCCTTGCACTCTTGCTCCCCACACGGTACAATCCCCTCCTGAGAACAGCCTTGCCACGGCGCCTTGGATGGTAAAGAACACCGGTGCATATACATATGTCTATATATATACACGTGTAGACATACATGTGTACATATATACATTGCACAAAACATACACATACACACGCACACCATCGAACGTTCCATCATCAAGTTTTTTCACGGACGACAGTGCCATCCCCTAGCATGGACGACAATCAGAAAATGAGAGTACTGGAAACACGCACAACTGAAAAAACAACCCTTCCACCGCCGCGACCCACCCCCACGCACACAACCACACACACATACAAACAAACACACACACACAAACACACAAGCGCACACACGCACACACACACACACGCACGCACGCACGCACGCACACACGCACGCACACACACAATCACACACATACACACACACACACACACACACGCACAACACATGCACACACGCACACGCACACACGCACACACACACGCACAAACACACACACACACTCACACACACACACCCATTGTCAACGGGCGTGTGATGTAATGTGCTGTGTTGTGGTGTGCTGTGCTGTGGTGTGCTGTGGAGTGCTGTGATGTGCTGCGCTGGCCACGCGCACACGCACACGCGCAGCTTTGCTGCTTCATGCTGCGATGTGTGTCATGTTGGTCCGTTGTGTCCGCGTTCGTGGCGGAAACGTAGCCGCTTCCATCCTGGATCGCTGTTGTGTCTTCTCCAGGTAATGAAACGGCATGTGTTCTCACAGCTCTCTCTGCCGCCCCGGCGCGGCCCCGAGCCACATTGTGGCGTGGGTCGAGGACCTTGTGGGATGGCGATCTGGTGTTGTGGCGGGCCTCCTGGGACTTCGCCGTCGTTGTTATGTTGGTGGGAGCCGGTCGCCGGTTGCTAGTGCCGGGCTGGATGCTCGTGTATGCTGATCCTTCCGCCTCCTCGTCGGCCGATTCATGGTGTCCGGCTGGTAGGCTTGGAGCGTGTTCTTCATTTTCGGCGATAATGGGCATTATAGGGGGAGGGGATGGGCCAGGGGGGAGGTATAATGTAACGCCTCCCCCCCCGCGGTGCGCACGGCGGCAGTGCCCGGAGCGCACTGGGGGGGGGAGGGGCGTTACGCTGTAGGGGAGGGGGAGGGGGGGCCGGGGGCTATGATGCCCACCATGCCCCAAGCAACAAAGAAACACGCTCGTGGGATCCGTCTGGTGGGCTTGGGATCTCCGCAGACTCGGCGCTGGGAAGGCGTGCGGCTGCTTCTGCTGGCTGCCAGCTGCGCCGTAGGGGGCGGCTGCGCTCGCCGGGCACGTCGTGGTGCTGCCCGCCGTGCCGGCGGAGCGCGACCACGGTCGATGAGACCTTCCTGCGGGTCCCCTCTCCTCCCTCCCTCCCTCCCTCCTCCTTCCCTCCCCTCTCCTCCCTCCCTCCTCCCTCCTCCTTCCCTCCCCTCCCTCCTTCCTCCTCCCTCCTCCTTCCCTCCCCTCCTTCCCTCCTTCCCTCCCTCCTCCCTCCTCCCTCATTCCTCCCTCATCCTTCCCTCCCCTCCGTCGTTGTCGTTCGGCGCTGTCCCAGGGGCCTCGCTCAGGAGCGATGGCCCGTCGGTGCACTGCGGCGCATCCCAGCTTCCCCGTTCAGGCGCGACGGTACGAAAGAGTCCAGAGCGTCTGTGCGGAGTCGTGCGGTGCGGTGCGCCCGCACCGCGTCCGCCGGATTTGCCTGACCACCGTACACGCCACAGCGGTCAACACACCACGACAGCGTGCACGCACGCCTTCCCGGCGGTGTCGTGGGAGCTGGTTCGTGCTCGTGTGATGCGACGCGCGTCTTTGGCAACGGTCGGTTCCACCAGGGCTTGGAAGAGGCTGGTCCTTGACGGATGGGGCTTTAGAGCAGCGTGCGTTCGGGTGTCAGTCGGTCTTGGGTGGCTGCACAATAGACCGTGCCCCACCCGCGCATCGCCCCCTCGGCCACCGCCGCCGGTATTGCTCGCGTGGCGCGCAGATAACTCGAGTTGGTGTGCGTCTATTGTGTTCCCGTTTGACGCGGTGGAGCGAATGAACGAACACGCACGCACGCACGCACGCACACACACACACACACACGCAAACACACACACACACACAAACGCGCACACACACAAACAAACAAACAAACAAAGAAACAAACAAACAAACAAACAAACAAACAAATAAACAACCAAACAAACAAACCAACGAACAAACAAGCAAACTTACACACGTACACACAACTACCCACGAACGGAAACAGCAGGAAAGCAACACCAGGGTGCGCCAATAAGTCCGCCAATGCCGACGCGCGGCTCACATGAAATCAAGAGCATGTCTACATCCGCCACCGTGACTCGAGGCACGAAATGACACGTCCCAGAGCCCTGGGGAGTATATTGTAGACACTCC
Organism: Prorocentrum cordatum; assembly: GCA_963575745.1. Classification (NCBI taxonomy): domain Eukaryota; class Dinophyceae; order Prorocentrales; family Prorocentraceae; genus Prorocentrum; species Prorocentrum cordatum. The sequence goes on from CAUYUJ010015682.1 coordinate 819,217, forward strand.
TCCAGGGGCCCACAGGCAGAAAACACAGGGGCTGTTGCGTGTGGGGCGCCCCGCATGCTTGTGACTTTTCCAACACGGATAGGGAGCGCCAAGACGCACCAAGAGGGTGAACGGTATGTTCTACGCCATGTGGTGTGAGCTATATGGTGTAAGATTTGCGGTGTGAGCTACGTGGTGAAACCGATGTTGTGTAAACTATGTGGGGTGAGCCATGTGGCGTGAAGTATGGGTGAACTATAAAGTGCAAGCGATGTGGTGTAAACTATGTTGTGTAATATATGCGGTGTGAGCTGTCGGGTGTGAGCTCTGCTGCTTAATCTATGCGGCTGTGAGCAGTGTAGCGAACGCAAGGCAGTGTGAGTTACGTGGTGCACGCTATGACGTGCAAGCTGTGTGGTGTGAGCTATGCGGTGTGAGCTACGCGGTGCCAGCTGTATGGCGCAAGCTATGTGATGCAATGCTTTGCAGGCCACGCCGAGTAAGCCCACAGGGGCGCCCACGCGGCGAGAAAACCTCGGGAAGCCCACCCAGCGCACGGGGGCGTCCACGAGGCGCCCACGAGTGGACACGGGCGCCAACGCGGCAAATCCTCAGGAAATCAGCCCATCATACGGGGCGCCCACGAAGCGGGCATGGGCGCCAACGCGAAGATCCTCGGAAAACCCACCCGGCACACGAGGGCGCCCACGAGGCGCCCACTAGTGGGCGCGGGCGCCAACGCGGCCAAAACCTGAGAAACCCCTAAGTGCAAGCACCTTTGGGGCAAAAAAACGCTCTCGCATGTTGCCCAAAGTCGGCCCAAGAATCTGGACGGACTGATGGGGACACGCGAAGAATCAACAATGCATCTCGAGTGCCGGCACTGAAGTGACAAGAGACCCTTTAATGAGAAGGAATGAGATGTTCACCACGACTACAACGACAATTACAAAACACAATTCTGGGGTAGCTGGCAACCCTTCAAATCGACCGCACACATTCGGTGGCGTCGTCCCAACCTCCAGTCCCCCCAGACGGCTGGAATGATCCCAGGCTGACGCCAGGCCCACGAGGTGAGGGCTCAGCTGCTGCTGTCGCTGCTGTGCTTCCTTTTCTTCTTTTTCTTCTTCTTGTCCTTGTCCTGGGGCGGCCAAAACTTGCACCGCCACGGATGCACCACCAACGGCGCGGCAGTGCAAACGAGCGCTGGACTGGCAGAGATGAGAAACTTTGACGGCGGCCTCAAAGGTTGAGGGATGCCGAACTCTCCTGGGGCGGGCAGCCGCCCTCGAGCAGCAGGAAGCGGACCAGCACGAAGCGGACGAGAAGGACGAGGACGAGGCCGAGAATGGCATCCAGTGCACATCGGACATCGGACCTGCAGCTGTCGCCGGCGGGGGCGTCGCAGGTTGGCGCCGCGGCACCGGGTAAGTGTGAGACAGATGAACAAACAACACACACGTGCACATGCTACGTTACAATACGAAACATACCACAAAGATCAAGGGTCAGGCACCGTCCTGCCTACATAAGCTGCCTCAAAAAACAAATTTGTCGGAGAGGGCATGGAATGCAATGAAATGGAAAGGAATGCAACGCAGTGTAATGCGGTGGGGCTCTCGTTGAGGCGATCGCCCAGACCCCTCAATCGCGGAGCGGATGAGGCCGAGCGCAGGAGGGGAACGATCAGTGGCGCGGCCGCCCCGCACAGCTTCGGCGCCGCAGAGCTTCGCACTCCGCGAGGGACGCAGAGGGCATCCGCCCACGGACAGGGAATCGAACTCCATACACCGACGTGTTTTCCGACCCTGCGCTGCAATTCGCACAGGAGCGCGGATCCTGGTGTATACGGGATCCTGGTATATACATGCTTGGTTGTTTCCCTTGGAAAACGGGGGAAAAGTACACACCACACCACCCCGACGTCGCCCGCGACCCTCGAAAAGTCTTGGGATTGAAAAAACATCCCCCGCCACTGGTGATGTCGATGTTCCAGTTTCCGAACAGATCTGCGTCGTCCGAGCATTCTGCGAGGTGAGCGAGCGCGCGCGCGTTCGATGCGCAGCGGGCCGCAGGAGGTGGCGTCCTTCTTGCGCTTGCCGCTGTCTGAGCTGATGCTCGCGGCTGCCCCCTCCTCGTGGAATCAGAAAGAGATATGGCCGATTCTGGAGACCCTGAATCCAAACATCTGTTCATCTCTTGGGGGCGCGCGAGCTTTACTTCCGCCACCTTCCGCCGCCCCTCCGCCGCCTTCCGCCGACGGAAGCGACCTTGTTTTACCTCCGCCGACCTTCCGCTGCCCTTCCGCCGCCTTCCGCGGCGGAAGCGATGACGCTTGCGGTCGGATCGGCGATCGAAGTGAATTGGATCGGCGGACATCGGCAGCCAAGTCAGGAAAAGTCGAATCGGCGGAAATCGGCAGCCTAGTAAGCCTTCAACAAGAAATCGGAACCAAAACCGGAATCCGAAATCGAATCGAATCAGAATCGGAAATAATCGAAATCGAATCAGATCGAATCGGGGGAATCGAAATGAGCCCTGCGCTTGGCCCTTTCAACGCCCAGTGTAGGCGCTGCTGCTGCCGCCAAGGACCTCTGCCAAGGTCCGCTCTGACCTCAGGATTTCTGGGGCGGGTCCAGCCGTGGCGGCGAGGGCCCGAGCCACAAGCAGGCGAGAACGAGGGGAGGGTGCTGGTCTGGGTCTGCTCTTGCGCCTACATCGGGTCTATCCTCCTACGGGCGGACTTTCGAAGAAGACGGGAAAATAGCCCAAACATCTCCAAACATAATTGGGGCAATCATAGAAATCTCGCCCCATACTATTCTCAGACTACTTCTGAATGTTCCTCCTGTAGAGGGGCACGCCCGACGTAAACTTGAGCAAGAGACATGTCGACCTCCACTGGCCAACGATCTGGAGCCCACCTCGGGGAGATCGTCACATCCGGGAGGCGCCCAGGCTCGGCATGGAGCGCCTCCGCGTGACCCCCTCGGGAGGGGTGACTATCCCCGGGTCCCCCGACCCTTCGGAACGACAGCTCTTGGGCCGAGGAACTGCCCGAAAAAAATCTTGGGGAGACCAAGACGGTATCGATACCGCTACCCTGCGGACACCTCCCCGGGATGCGTCCTGGCCAGGATTTCAGGGCGAACCCAGCGGTGGCGACGAGGGCCTCCCAGGAGGCCGAAGGACGGGGGACATGCCCGAAGGGTAGCGATATGGGTGCCCTTTCCTTCTCCGAGAGGAAGTCCCGGGGGTGCCTGAGATGCCCTTCCCCCCTCTCGCTCCTTTCCCTTCGGGCTCTTGTAGCGCTGGCGCTTCTCGCTCGGGCTGCTCCGGCGCCTGCGGTCCCGGCGGCTGCGGGAGCGGCTGCGCCTCCGCCTGCTGCGGTCCCGGCGCCTGACCGGAGGGAGGGGCCCCCGAGGAGTGCGAGGGCCGAGGCTCGAGGATCCAGACGTTCAGATGGTGAACGGTTTCTTGCTCGGCGTTCCAGCATTGGGCGGAAGGGGTGGGGAGTGGCTCCAGACCTCTGCTTAGTGCGACTGTTTGCAAAAGTGCGTCACATGGGGGAGACTCTGCCTGCTCGAAACAAGCGCCAAAAACAGCCAAGATCGACTCCATGGGGGGGGAGGGGGGGGGGTGCGAGGGCCCGCGCCGATCGGCAAAATAATGAATAAGAAAGCGATCACCAGACGTGTCTAGGTGCTTCGACTTGTTTGGTCGACCACCCCCTGCTTGCGAGGGTCCAGGAAGCAGCCCCATGGCTTCGCTTCCTGTTCCTTTTTTCGGCCTCAGGATGGCTCTAAGGCAGCTCCAAGACACACCAACACCGCCCCAGGACGGCTGAAATATGCCCCAAGACCGACCCCAGACGACCTAGTGACCCCCCAAGAGGCCCGAGAAGGCCTTGAGAAGTCCCAGAGAGACGCCCAAAGAGGCCTCCAGCGAGGCCCGGACGGGCAGAACAAACAAGCATATTTGTATATGTTGTTGCTTCCGATGCCTTTCGGCTGCAGATGGCTTTGGAAGAGGCTCAGAGAGTGGGCCCCACCAGGATGACTGCAAGACTACCCAAGAATCCTCCAAGACGACCCAAGAGGGCTGCAAGACGGCCCAAAGACCCGCCCAGACGTCCCCGAGATAGTGCAACCCAGCCTGTTCGGGAGAGTTCGGCAGAACGAACCATCGGCCACATGACGGCCACGAGATCCCCAACCAGCCCACAAGAGGCCTGCAAGTGGGTCGCGAAAGGAACACAAACAGATCCAAAGAGGCCTCCAAGAAGCACTCAACATGTGTTTCAGAAAGGATGGGGAAAGTGGACAAATGAGGAAGAATAAACGAAACTGGTACGAACGAGGCTGCAAACAAGAAGAATATGTTTAAGACCCGCGCCAGTTCAGACAGGAAATATGTAAAACTGAACGGGTCTCAAGATGAAACCCCTGCCTGCAGCGCTGCTACGATGGCACTGCGGCGGGGGCTGCTTCAGACAGATCTCAATACGATGAACTTAGCTTGAGCTCGGCTCTACTTCAAATCCAGCTAGCATGCTATGTTTGCCCAACTGCAGCGCGAAGTGACTTCGATTAGCTCAGCAAAACCTGCCTCACGGGTAACGCTGTTTCCTTCGAGACGTTGCTGTGAAGGGCCTACGCCCACTGGCCTGACTCAGCTGAGCTAGAAACGGTCGACGGGTGGAATAGGATACGGATACGGATACTGATCCCCTGGTGCGGTGCGGCCCCGGCGGGGCTGGGGAAGATGGCGCCGTGGCGCGGAAGAGAAGGCCCACCCTCTCGGTCTCCTCCTCCACGCCCCCTCTTAATCCACGTTTCCATACCGCATGATCAAGCCATCCTCTCAAACAACCACTGTATTGAGCCAAGTGTCCTAAACCACCATACTTCTCATAAATCTCACGCGCGGATATGTATCTGACGATGCGCGCCGTCGCACGCCTGCATGCTGATTGCTGATGAGATGAGATGAGGTGCGTACGCTGGACGCGATGGGACACAGGACCGATGGGCCACACGTCGAGGCTCCACGGACCTCTCCCGGGTCGCACTGCGACCAGAACTTCCGAGGCGAATCCGGCCCCGGCGAAACGGGCCACCAGGGAGGTCCAACAGGGCGCAAACGGATGAAGGGCCCCCCCAGGATTAGGTCGGGCGTGTCCTCCCACAGGCGGATTTTCGACGAAGAATGAAAAATAGTAAAACAGATTCGAAGCATGCCCCAAAATTGTCAAAACATCGTCCCCCGACTATTTTTTGACTATCCTTGGATATTCCTCCTGTAGAGGGACAGGCCCGACTCAACCCCAGGATCGGCATGCTTACACACCCTGATTTCAGGAAGAGCTCCTGGACCAGTTTGCTCGAAGGGGCCCAGGGACACACAAAAATAAATACACACAAATCCCAGGATGTCCCACATGTTTCAATCTGTTCTGGGCATTCCTCTTACCCCCCCCCACTTCCCATATCCTCCGATGTTTTCGAGGGGATCGACGATCAATTGTGTCTGAGTGTGTTTCCCCCTCCCGAAGGCAGGGCTCCTGGACGGGCTGCGTCTGCGCGACGCGGCCGCCAGGCCGCGCGAGTCCCCCGCGTCGTAGCCGTTGGCCGCGGGCGCCCCACCGCGGCCGCCCCCACCGCCTGGGGAAATCGAAAGGGCACCGATGTCGCTGCGCTGTACCGGGATGACCGTGGGGGTCTCTGAGTGGATAGGGGGGGTGACGGGTGGATGCCCAGCTGGGCTGCATTCTGGCCCGCGCTGGCCTAGAAGCGGGCTGCATGTGCCTCAAAGGAGCTCAGGGGGGTGAACGATCCGGGCTGAGTGGGCTCCGCCCACTTGGCGGAGTCATCTACCCCCGCCAAGCCACTCAGGGAATTTGTAACCCACTTATAAGCCAGGTTGGGCCAGATATGACCCACCTTGGTATACACTTGTAACCGCCCTATACATTGGAAACCCCCACGGTCATCTCAGTGAATCTTTCCTCGGGTGCGTTATGTCCAGGATTTCGAGGCGAATCCAGCCGTGGCGACGATGGAGGGGTGGCGGTATCGGTCCCTTTTCCTCCTCTGACCGCCTCCGCCTCCGAAGCCGCGTCGGAGGTTGCCAGACGTGATCATGGCCAATCGTGCCCCCAACGCTTTGTGCCGTGTTGGACCCACATAGGGTCCTGTGGGCCTCGTGTCAGGTCGGGCATGTCCCCCCACAGGCGGATCTTGGAAGAAGAATCACAACTAGTCACACAAAACAAATTGTCAAAAAATCATCCCCTGGCTATTTTTACCTACAGTCGAAACGCTGTCATAAGGAACCCTGAATAACGAACGAGGCTCCTTTTTTTCCATAAGTTAAACTTCGATCTCGCATAGAACGCCTAAGGAGAACCTAAGACAAGCTGTAAAGAAATTGAGGATCACTGAGCCCCTCCCCAGCGAAAAGGGTTCCTTCTTCAGCGGCCCGACTGTATGTTTCAAATATTCCTCCCGTGGAGGGACGTGCCCGACTTGAGCCTCGTGAGGGGTGCTCTAGAGAGGCCCTCTGGGCCTCCCCAAACAAAAAGCTGGGACCCACTCGGGGCAAGGTCCCCTCTGGCAACCCCCGACCGCGGCCTCCGCCTCCGAAGTCGCGGCCGCCTCCGCCTCCGCCCCCGAAGTCGCGGCCGCCACCTCCGCCTAGGAACAAGGAAAGGCGACACCAACACCAACAGGGCGAGGAGATGCCTCTCGCTCGAGACATCCCCAGCCTCCGGCTCGGGGAGGCATCGTGGACCTCCTCGCTGGCGGTGGGCCCCTTGGTGGTGTTGGTATCGCTTCTCCTCCCTCCGACCTCCGCCGCCCCCGCGGCCCCCGCCGCCAAAGTCGCCGCGCATATTGCTGGCGCCGCCGTAGTCGACCTTGCCGATGCCTGCCGAGGCAAGTCGAGCAGACGGGCATTCGAGGTGGCACACAGTCGTCGACGCTAGAAGAAAAAACGATATAAACATAAACGTTTGGCGCTCCGCGCGGAGTTCTTGAATCAGCGCCGGACACCCCCTCCCTGGCGCATGGAGCGCGCCAGGGGCGGCGCCGGAAGCGCGGCTAAGGTGGGCCACAACGCGGATCCAAGACATGCGCGCGGAGCGCTTCAAGTTGGTGTTTACGTAGTTTCTTCACGAGACGCATCGTCGACGCATCGGCGACGTCGGGATGGACAGCCACAGCCCACGGTCGCGCCACGTCGCGGGTGCATCGGCAGTACGACGCGATCCTCCATCGCTGGAGGTTAGCGGGTCTCGTCCGCCGTCGTCAATCGTCCCTCAATTCCGTTCGCCATCGACGGTCGCTGCAGTCAGTCGTCCGTCGTCGGCGGCTGGTCGTCGTCGGCGTCGCCGCCATCGCCGTCGTCCGTCGTCGTCGTCGTCGTCGTCGGCATTGCCGTCGTCGGCATTGCCGCCGTCGTCGTCGTCGTCGTCGTCGTCGTCATCGTCGTCGTCGTCGTCGTCGTCGTCGTCGTCGTCGTCGTCGTCGTCGTCTGTGTCGTCGTCGTCGTCGTCGTCTGTCGTCGTCGTCGTCGTCTGTCGTCGTTGTCGTCTGCCCCCCCCCCCCCTGGGGGGCCTGAGGCGACCGCCCCGCCCTCGGGTGCCGGCGGCGCCTCGCCGAGCCCGCCGCTGATGAGGCCCGCCTCTCGCGGCGCGGGCGAGAAGGTCTCTCCAAGAGGGAGAGGAGAAGGGGGAGGAGGAGGAGGAGGAGGAGGAGGAGGAGGAGGAGGAGGAGGAGGAGGAGGAGGAGGAAGGAGGGAGGGAGGAGAAGGAGGAGGAGGAGGAGGAGGAGGAGGAGGGGGAGGAGGGGAGGAGGGAGAGGAGGAGGAGGAGCATTCTGAGCATTCTGCTAATCGCGTAGAGATATGATTAAAATCCGCGTGCACCTTCTGTGGTGCCGGTTGTTTCCCACTCCTCTGGAGAGTCTCAGCCTTGCCGAGCACTTTGGGCCAGAGTCCCTGCTCGATTGGAGGAGGAGGAGGAGGAGGAGGAGGAGGAGGAGGAGGAGGAGGAGGAGGAGAAGAAGGAGAGGGAGGAGGAGGAGGAGGAGGAGGAGGAGGAGGAGGAGGAGGAGGAGGAGGAGGAGGGAGGAGGAGGAGGAGCGATCGCCGCCCCCCCCCGTGGGGAGGAGGCGAGCGAGCACGCCTGCGGCGGCGACGACGACGACGACTGACAGCGACAACCGCGACGGCGACGACCACCACCACCACCACGACCGCGAGGGTGACTGCGGCGACCACGAGGACGACCACGACGACGACCGACAACCACGTCGACGACGGCGACCACGACAACAACCACCGCGACGACGACAGACGACGACGACGACGACGACGACGACGGCGACGACGACGACGACGACGACGACGACGACGACGACGACGACGACGACGACGGGGGAGACGACGACGACGTCGGCGTCGACCCTCCCTGCGCTCCCGGGCGGCCGGGCCTTGAAGTTCGGGTCGATGGATACGGGCGGGGGGCCACCGCGCGCGGCGCGGCCCGAGGGCGGCGGCGGCGGCGCGCTGCGCGCGAGGGCCTTCGGGGGAGAGTTCAAAGCGTCGCGGTCCTCCTCCTCCTCCTCCTCTCTCCTCCCTCCCTCCTCCTCCTCCTCCCTCCCTCCTCCTCCTCCTCCTCCCTCCTCCTCCCTCCTCCCCTCCCTCCTCTCCTCCCTCCTCCTCCTCCTCCTCCTCCTCTCCTCCTTCCTCTCCTCCTCCTCCTCCTCCTCCTCCTCCTCCTCCTCCTCCTCCTCCTCCTCCTCCTCCTCCTCATCCTCTCCTCCTCCTCTCCTCCTCCTCCTCCTCCTCCTTCTCCTCCTCTCCTCTCCTCCTCCTCCTCCTCCTCCTCCTCCTCCTCCTCCCCCGTAGCCATTTTGGCTCAAGCCATTTTGGCTCAAGCCAGCTGGGCAGGAGCAGCCCTGCCCCCTTTTTCGCCTACAGCCACCGCCGCAGTTGCCGCCATGTCGTCCAGGACGCCCTGGGTTTTCAAAGAAGGAGTAGGAACTCCAGTTGTCACTCATACTAAGTTGCTTTGCCCGCGTGGCAGACCAGACGGTTGGATCTGGCCAAGCAGAATTGCTTCTCAACCTTTCTGTAAGTGCGGTTTCCCTTGGCATGGGAAGAGTTCCCAGCCACTTCCGCCTCCTCCGCCACCACCAGTAGCAGTGAAGACTGGGCTCAAAGAAAAGCCCACTGCTGAGGTAGCATCTGGCAGTGAGAAGATTCAGTCCAAAGATAAGCCCACTGTTCAGGTAGAAGCCGACAGTGAGAAGGCGCACTCATCACCGCCGCCTCTTGTGGCAGTGAAGTCTGATCCCAAAGTCAAGGCCACTGGCCAGGTAGAACCCGACAGTGAGCAGGGCCAGGTTTTCAAAGTCAGGCATCAGCTCAAGTTACTGATCTCGGATTTCTTCCATCAGTACGAACCTCAAATGCTGGATCAGTTGGACATGTTCTTGGACAAGTACAGGGGGAAAGACAAGTATCTTTATTTGGCAGTATGCGATGAATTCAACGTCGAGCCTAAGGTGAAGGTTCAGATCTCTAAGAAGGATGACAGAATTCCAGATGTTTTGGACAGTGGTAGCGATTCCGATTCACCTTCTGTCAGTGCAAAACATGTCGACCGTCCTCGTTCGACTTCTCCAGAGCGCGCTAGTAAACGTGCAAAGGTTGGCACAGTGATGCAGCCCCTTCCAATGATTCAGCCCCGTCCAATCCAAGACCTCTGGAGCTCAAGTGTAGTCTCCAGGCTATCAAGATCAAACACCTCCAGCAGCAGCTGGAGACACTCCAGGGTGAGCTCAGTCGTGTAAATAATATAAGCACAGCTTCAGGCAGTGCGCCTGTTCCTCGGAGGAGCAGATCCAGCTCAGACTTCTCTTCTTCAAAGTAAACGGAGCATCACTTGTCGATGGTAGCACCCAAGTCATTCAGTTCAGCGGCAGAATGTATATTACATCGTGGGCAAAATAGGCTAGGTTGTGTATGGCTTAGTTGAGCGAAGTATATATGGCTACAAGTGCTTGGTAGAATCCTCAACCTTTTGTGTTGGTCAGTTCTCGCGTTTTGGAAGGACATTCGTCAGCTACCCAGCGTTCTTGAACCTTCGCACGTTCCGTATCCTTTTGGCCAGAATGGCAGTACTGTGAAGCAGGTATGTTACCTTTCTTCAGTTTTCTTTGTCAGGCGCTAGTTAGGGCAGCTGCATTTCAGCCCAGTTTATTCTTACTCCTATCAGGGGTCCAGGAAAGTCTGGCGAAGTAATCCCCTAGTATTTCTTTTCTTCATCCCTTAAGGTGGGATGGTCAGGTCTCGCTTTGCTAGGTGGTCAGCCCATTAGAATGTGGGAAGTGAGTTACCCCAGTGCATAGCAGTTGATCTCCTCCCCCTCCCGTGCTCCTTGATGCATTTCCCCTCCCTCCTTCCTCCCTCCAGACAGCGCAAGGAATTGGCGGCCAGGTCGCAGGCGAAAGCATGTGGCCTTCCCTGGCGGGTCTTGCCATGGTCTCACCATGCCCAAAAGTCCGAACCTGCAAGTTGGCGTTCAGGGATTGTTCGTGTCTGGGGAGGATAAGGTGGGTGGGTTGGGAATCTCCTCCCCGTTCTGGGGAAGGTCTGCGTCGATCCGTCTGGCCTGGGCACGGCTCATTAGAAGATGGGCAGCGTTTAGCCCGGGCTAGTTGTTTCAGGACGTTTTCCCTCTCCTCCTCTCCTCCTCCTGGGGTAGAGTTCGATGGTGCCGAATCGGAACTGGCAGCGGCCCAGGCTATGTCTGGGGGTCAGCTGCTGTCCGAGGAACGCGCCTGTGCTTTAGTTCATCCCCGAAGCGAATGTCAAAAAAAAATGTCCTCCTCCTCCTCCTCCTCCTCCCCTCCTCCATCCTCCTCCTCCTCTCCTCCTCCCTCTCCTCCTCCTCCTCCTCTCCTCCTCCTCCCTCCTCCTCCTCCTCCTCCTCCTCCTCCTCCTCCTCCTCCTCCTCCTCTTGCTCCGAGCCCATTCCCGGTCCCTCCTCCCGTCGAGGACAGCGTCGCCGTCGACGAGGACAACGTCGTCGTCGTCGATATAGCCGTCGTCGTTGTCGTCGTTGTCGTCGTCGTCGTCCGTCGTCGCTGCCGTCGTTGTCCTCCTTCTCCTCGTCCTCGTCGTGGTCGTCATCGTCGTCATCGTCGTCGGCGCCGTGGCCGTCATCGTCGTCATAGTCGATGTCTGCGACGATGGTCGTCGATATCGTCAACGTCGGCGTCGCCGTCGCCGACGACGGGGGTGTCGTCGTCGATAGCGTCGTCTGCGTCGCCAGCGTCTGCATCGTCGATGTCGTCATCTTCGACGACGTCGTCGATCTCGTCAATGATCGTCGTCGTCGCCGCCGTCGTCGTCGTTTACGTCGGCACTGTCGACATCGTCGTCGACGCGTCATCACTGGCATCTCGAGGCTCTCCGAGGCAGCTCGGGCAACTACACGAGGGTCGACGTCGTGGGCCCAGTCGTCGCCGTCGTCGTCGGATCTGCGTGATCTGGGGAGACCACCCCAGACCAGGGCTGGACCCAAACGGTGTCGTCGGTGATGTCGTGGGCCGTTTTCGTTTCGACTTCGTTTTGTGGTATAAAGGCGGACTCGCGACAAAGGCGAGAGAAAACGGCAACAAAACGAGAAGGAAAAACACCGTTTGGGTTCAGACCTGCCCCAGACCAATCAAGGGGGTCTGGTGGGGCCAACTGGGACCACCTTCTGGCGCCGGGCCGCCTGCACGCACACCAGGACACCCAAGTCTTGCCAAGGGGGAAAGACGAACTCGCAGCTTTAGGGGGCCACATGCGACCCCTACCCCTGCCCCCCACGATCTCTGAGGGGGAGGGTGGGGTTCACTCAGAAATCGTGGGGGGTGGGGGTAGGGTTCGCATGTGGCCCCCTGAAGCTTGTTACCAAGCGGACCATCTGCGCAGATGTCGCGCTTCGAGCCTCGGGGAGGCGCACCCGTCGGTCCTTCTCGCGCTCCCGCGCCGTCCCCCCCCCCAAGGAGCAGAGAAACCCCGCGGCCCCGGCCCGCGAGGGCAGCGAAGCGCGACCCTCCTCGCGCCCCCACGGAGGACCAGGAAGAAACACTTGTGCTGGGATGACCGTGGGAGTGTCTAAACGGATAGGGGTGTTACAAGTGGATGCTAAGGTGGGTCATATCTGGCCCAACCTGGCTCATAAGTGGATTACAACTTCCCCGAGTGGCTCAGGGGGGTTACATAACTCCGCTAAGTGAGCGGAGCCCACGTGGCCCAGATCGTTGATCTCCCTGAGCTACTGGGGCATTTGGTAGCCCACTTATAAGCCAGGTTGGGCCAGATAGAATCCACCTTGGCATCCACTTGTAACCCCCCTGTCCACTTAGAAACCCCACGGTCATCCCAGTGGGCGAGCATCGCGCGGGAGCCAGAACCAGAACCAGCGAGCGGGACATCATGACAGAGAGCGCGCACGGCACCACGCGGAGACTGGCACACCGAGGCCTTGCCACAGGGGAAAGACGTACTCGGAGCGTCTTGCTCCGCGGGCCATCTGCGGTGGGTCCGTGCGGCGTGGGCGCGCACCAAGGTTTCAGGAGGCAGCTACTGGGAGGTTTTCGTCGGAAAGAGTAAGGAAATGTTAAGCCCCATCTGGGAGCTGTTACGCTGGAGTGGGCCTCGGATTGAGCGGGATTCAGCGGGGTTAAATCGGATTGAGCGGGAGAGAGCCGGATTAAGCCGGATTTCGGACCAGGGCAACATCAGAATTTGACCTCCCAAGAGTTGCATCCGAAACCAAGTTTTCTGACACCGCGTCGATCGTTCCACCTTGAGAAACTGATCACGGCCCTGCGCATTCGAGGTGGAACTTCTTCGGGTCCCGTGGCGGCACCGTGTCCCTCGGTGCTCCCGCGTCGTTTGGGCCTGCGGAGCTGCACCTGGAATGGCAGTCGCCTGCGTCGCCAGCGCGCCATCGCCGCAGAACTCTGCCGTAGGGTCGCGCTTCGCGCCGCGGGAGGCGCACCCGTCGATCCCTGTCGCGCTCCCGCGCAGTCCCCCCCAGGAGCAGAGAGAAACCCCGCGGCCCGGGCCGCGGGGGCGGCGAAGCGCGATCCTCCTCGCGCCCGGGCGGGGGACCTGGAAGGAGCGAGTTGGGGGGCGTGCCTCGCGCGGACTTGGGGCGTGTGTTGCCAGAAGTGCTCCTGGCCCAAGGTGCCCCCAGCATTTCCAAAGAGGCCCCCCACGGCCTCCAGAGCACCCCATCGCGAGGCCCAGGGGGCCCCACGGAGCTCCAGAACTGAGCGAAAGGCCGTGGGCACCCTGGGCCACGGGCACCTTTCGCAACCCCCAGGGGGGTGGGATCGGATCGCGTGGGGGGCTGACCTCGGCGTGCGTGGGGGGGGGGTCGCCACGGGGCTCCGCGGGGCAGTGAGCAGCGCCTCCCTGTGGCGCCAAAGTTTACTAGAGCTCCCAACTTCGCGCTTCGCGCTGCGCGAAGCGCGAATAACTTCGCGCTCTCGCGCCGCCCTCCCAAAGGGAGAATAGGAGGACCAGGAGGAGGGGGAGAAGGAACGAGGACCGCGAAGCGCGAAGCGCGAATAACTTCGCGCCCTCGAGGGAGCCCTTGGGTGACCTGCACACCTGAGCTGCCGCTGTGCGCGCCCATGGGCAACAGCAGCCGACGGCAAGAATCGCGCTGCCACCCCGAACGGCGGCTCGTGGAACAGGGTCGCAGCCTAGCGCACGTGCGTGGACGATGTATCGGCGGCGTCGGCACAGGATGGAGAAGATGGAGAAGATCGAGTTCCCGATTAGACCGACCGCGCTGCATCGCCAGTGCATGGGACGAGCCGGTCTTGAGACTCATCTGCTCCAGCCTCGATGCACGCGGCTCGGTTCCGCCTCAGCTCGGACATCCTAGCATGACAGATCATGCCTGCGCCTTGCCTGCGAATAGCGACAGCGACACCAAGGAGATTAGTCGATAGACCCCAGTCCAGGAGGGAAGGGTAGAGGTAGCAGCAGCAAAAAGAGGCCGACGCCCTGTGAAAAGTGCAGGGTAAGACATGGGTACTCTTGCGGCGTGCCCAAGAGCCTCGATCTCGGGTGTGATCACCTGGTTGGTGCGCTTCATTACCTCGATGATTCCTCGGAGGGCATGGGTGTCGCGCTCGGAGATAAGCGCGACCGCACTGCCCTTTTGCCCAGCACGACCGGTACGACCAATGCGGTGCACGTAGTCCTCTGTATTGCTGGGCGGGTCGTAGTTCACAACCAGCGTCACACCTGGGTGAGAGTAAGAGGAAACCACGTGACCACCGACGTCAGAAAAGGGGGAGAGAGGGGAGGGAAA
>CAUYUJ010015682.1:838587-863587 GCA_963575745.1 Prorocentrum cordatum
TAGAGAGACAACACATATTCAGAGATAGTAGAGAAGGAAAAAAGGAGAGACGGAGAAAAGAGAGATAGAGAGCGAGAGGGGGCCGGACATTCGGAGAACAGACAGGGGGAGACATACAATTACAAAACCGTGTCGATCAAGAAGACCACAAGTACACTAACAGGCCGCTCCAACTGCAACGATCATAACCAGTACTGGTGCTACAACAGTTCATGGCATAACAGCTCATACATCTCAGGCCATCACCAGCAACCTACTACGCATTTCCCTTGATGACCACCACACCAATGGATGTGACTTGCTACGACGAGACACTGGTTGCGACATCTTCTGTACACCCTTACCCCTACAGATCCTTACAATCTTCCTCACCACCCGCATGGGACGAGGATGCTGGGGAGGCCTGGGGGGGGGGGGGGGGCTGCTCGGGCCACGGGTCCTGGTTGCCCTTCAGCTCGTCGCGATTCCCAATGGTCACAGTGTACGCGCCGCGGAGAAACTCCTGTGGAACCCGAACTTCCTCCGCCTCGCCGTTTTCCTGCTGACGCCCTCATTGGCCTTATCATCCGCCTGCACCGTCTCCTTACCCACATCCTCCTCATCCTTCGCCTCTTCTTTCTCGTTCCCGTCCCCCTGCGAACAACAGAGTGTATAATCCTCTTCGCTCTTCCCTCGCATCCTCCTCACCATCATCACTCACACCATCAACATCCTCATCATCAGCAGCAGCAGAAGTCCTCATCGACATTATCGGCGTCATCATGCCCATCACCACCACCACCACCACCACGACCACCACCACTACGATCATCATCGCCTCATCAGCATCACCATCATCACCACCATCATGACCATCATCATCCTCATAATAATGATAATAATCATCATCATCATCATCATCAGCAGCATCCTCATCATCATCAGCGTCTTCATCATCAACAGCAGCATCATAAGTATCATTGCCAGCATCGCCATCATCAGCATAATCATCACGATCGCATCATCATCATCATGGTCATGACCGCCATCGTCATCTGAATCATCAGCCGTACCAGCATAAGCATCGTCATCATCACCATTATCAGCATCATCATCAGACTCATCATCATCACCATAAATATCACCATCATATTCATCATCATCAGCATCATCGTCAGCACTATCATCAGTAGCAGCAGCCACATAATCGTCGTCATAAACATGACCATCAACAAGCATCACCACTAGCATCACCATCATCACCACGCGCATAAGCATACTAATCACCATTATCTGCATCATCATCATCATCAGCAGCAGCATCAACATTATCATCGTCGTCATCATCATCATCATCACCATCACACTCCCCATCATCATCCTCATCCTCATCTTCAACCTCATCACCGTCATCAGAACTATCCCACATACAATCGGGGGTGGCCAAGAGGGGGGCGTCCAAGAGGGGGGCGTGCAATTCATGGCCGGCGGCAAGTGCTCGGCCAAACGGGGGGGCCAGGGACGTAATGAAATAAGAAGCGGCGCCATGAAATCTTGGGAACTATCATGGCCCACGCCATGATGTCCACCCACCCTAGTCATCGCCGCCCTCTTTTCCGCCCCCGATACAAGGCACTCGCGCACTCACTCGCGGTCTCACGCTCGCCCACGCACCCGCACACTCGCACACTCGCACACGCATGCATCCACCTTGGGGAAGTCTCAAGCGGGGGCCTCGTCTGTGAGCGCACCGTGAGGAAGTCTCGAGCGGGAGCCCCTCCCCATGGGGCCTTGGGGAAACCGAACGGTACCGATACCGCTATCCCCCGGACCTCTCCCGGGGTGCGTTCTGACCAGGATCTTGAGGCGAATCCATCGGTGGCGACGAGGGCCGCCAGGAGGCCCAAAAAGGGGAAAACGGGCGAAGGGTAGCGGTATCGGTACCGTTTCCTCCTCTGAATGGGGCCTGCGCTTCGCGCTGGCACTCAAGGCGGGCCGTCGTCACGCCGGGGGGGCTCCGGAGGGCCCGGGTTTGCACGCGGCCTCGAGCAAGAGCCCCTTTTCTTTTTTGTTTTTGTTGTATTTACTTTCCTGCGGGCCTCACACTTCACGTTGGCGATCCGGGCGGGCCACCCCAATCTCGAACTTCTCGTCACCCTGGGCTCCCGAGGGCTGATTCCTGAGGATGTCTCGAGCGAAAGAATCGCGTGTGTGTGCATCGTGAAGTCTTGGCGGGAGCCCCTTCCTGTCGGGCCCACACTTCATTTTAGTGGTCCGAGTGGGCCATCCAAATCCTGTAACTGTCGTCGCTCCTTGGGCTCCCAAAGATTGAATCCAGCTGGAGCCTGGTCTGTAGTAGATCGCGGGGAAGTCTCGAACGGGAGCCTCTCCCTCTGATGGCCACCCTTCATGTTAGTCTGAGCGGGTCACCGAAATCTTGCAACTGTCGTCACTTAGTTGGGCTTCTAAGGGCGCAAGCTTCAGGCAGTCCCAAGCGGAAGTCCCTGCGTATGCGCCTGCGCTTCACGTTAGTAGTCCGAGTTGACCATCCAAATCCTGCAACTGTCTTCACTCTTGAGTTTCTGAGGATTGCGACTTAAGTCTCGAGCGAGAGACTCATCTGCGTGCGGATAGGAAGTCTCAAGCGGAAGCCCCTGCTTTTGGGGCCCCACACTTCATGTTAGTGGTCCGCATCCAAATCCTGTAACTGTCGTCACGCTGGGCTCCTGAGGATTAGATCAAAAGGAAGTCTTGAAAGGGAGCCTCGTCTCTGGGTGGATCGTAAGAACATCTCGAGCGGGAACCAGCCCCCGTAGGGCCCGAACCTCATGTGAGTCCGAGCGGGCCATCCAAAGAAGTCTCGAGCGGGAGCGCCGTCTGCGCGTGTCTCGTGCGGAAATCCGCCGACCCCCTGGGGCCACTCGGCGCGTCAAACGTTCCGCAAGGGTGATGTTCGACGGCTGCTGGGGCGCCCCGGGTCGAGCTGGGGGAGCCTCAGGTCGGGCTGGGGGTTAGGGTTTAGGGTTTAGGGTTTAGGGTTTAGGCCTAAGTAGAAGAAGAAAAAACGCCATGAACAGAAAGTGTGGGCGCTCCGCCGGGAGCCCGGCGCAGATCCGAGAAACCCGCGCGGAGCCCCACGAGTTTAGATGTGCATGGCGTTGTTGATTATTTTTTGTCTTAGGTGTCGCGAAGCCAACCGCAGCCAACGACCCCTTCTGGCAGCCTCCGATGGAAGGGGGTGAGGCGTTGGCGGAACTGGGCTTAGTGGAACCTGGTTTAATGGTGATGTGTAATGGGGGACGCCCCCCCGCCCCGCTCAACTGCCGTCACCCGACAAAAAAAACACCAGCTGCGGCAGACCTGGTTTAGTGATTCCGGCCAATTCAAGGGCTCCGGGGCCCTACCACTAACCAGGTCCCCTTGCCTGGGATCCTGGCTATACCCGAAGGGGGTGGGGGGGGGGCGAAAGTGCTGGCGGTACCAGCGCGGTGTCAGCGGCCTCGGCCGCTCCGGACCTGCCCCCGGCACGGCTCCGACGGCTTCGACAGGACCTCCGTAGCCTCTAGGTTGCCCCGCCATGTGCTGGCCCGAAACCGTCCCAGTGTGGTATCAGAACAGCTCTAGGAACCTCGAAAATGTCGTTCGAAGGCTTCCCCTTTTCCTGCTTTCCCGTCTCCTCAGCCTCAGGCTGTGTACCTCCTCCTGCTTTGTACCATTCTCCTCTCACTAATGGCCTCCTCCTCCTCCTCCTTCTCCTCCTCCTCCTGCTTCGCATGTTCATGCTCCCGCTCCCGCGTGGCCGACGATCGAGCCCCTCTCGCCGGCAACAGATGCGATGCCCATCCGATTCTGTTTCATTCCCCCGCCCCCCTCCACCTCCGCTTCCCCCTCCTCTTTTCCGCATCACTATCAACATCAACATCATCATCATCATCATCATCATCATCATCATCATCATCATCATCAGCATCAGCATCAGCATCAGCATCAGCATCAGCATCATCATCAGCATCATCATCATCATAATCATCACCATCATCATCATAATCAGCATCACCATGAGCAGCACTGTCATCATCATCATCATCATCAACAGCATCGTCGTCATCATAATCATCATCATAATCATCATCCTCATCACCATCATCAGCATCATCCTCCTCCTCCTCATCATCATCAACATCATCATCATCATCATCATCATCATCATCATCATCCTAATCATCATCGTCGTCGTCGTGGTCATCAGCATCATCATTACCATCATCATCATCATCATCATCAGCAGCAGAAAAAGCATCATCATGATCATTATCAGCATCATAATCAGCTTCATCAGCATCAGCACCATCATCGTCATCAGCATCAGCATCAGCATCAGCAGCATCAGCAGAGTCAGCATCGTCATCACCACCATCACCACCACCATCATCATCATCAGCATCATCATCATCAGCACCATCATCATCATCAGCAGCAGCATTGTCATCATCATCATCATCATCATCATCATCATCATCGTCGTGAACATCATCAGCAGCATCAGCATGATGTTCAGCATCACTATCATCACCATCATCAGCGTCGTTAACATCATCAACAACATCACCAACAGCATTAGCATCAGCATTAGCATCAGCAACATCATCATCATCATCATCATCAGTAACAGCATCATCAGTATCATGATCATCAGCAGCATCATCATCAGCAGCATCAGCATCATCAACATCATCGTCATCATCATAATCATCATCAGCATCAGCATCAGCATCATAATTATCATCATCATCATCATCATCATCATGATCATCATCATCATCATCATCATCTGTCCTCCTCCTCCTCCCTCCTCCTCCCTCCTCCTCATGCTTCCCATGTTCATGCTCCCGCTCCCGCGTGGCCGACTATCGAGCTTCACTTGTCGGCCACAGATGCGGTGCCCACCCGATGCGACTTCATCCCCCCATCCCCCACCCTCGACTCCTCATCCTCATCCTCCTCCTATTCTTCTACTTCTTCACCATTATCACCAGCAGCAGCAACCTCCTCCTCCTCCTCATCGTCATCATCAGCAGCATCATCAGCAGCGTCATCGCCATCGTCGCCGTCGTGGTCACCAAGAACATCAGCATCAGCATCAGCATCAGCATCAGCATCAGCATCAGCATCATCAGCACCATCATCAGTATCAACCTCATCATCATCATCAGCAGCAGTGTGGTCATGAGCGCAATCATTATCATCATCATCATCACCACCACCACCATCATCAGCATCATCCTCATCGTCATCATCATCATCATGATTAACAGCATCGTCATTACAATCGTCGTCGTTGTCATCATCATCAACATCATCATCAGCATCATCAACATCATCAGCATCATCAGCATCATCAGCATCATCATCAGCACCATCATCATCGCCATCAGCATCGTCATCAGCATCAACATCAGCATAGTGATCATCAGCATCATCATCAGCAGAAGCAGCATCAGCAGCATTAGCCTCGTCATCATCGCCACCATCATCATGATCATGATCATCATCAGCATCGTCATCATCAGCATCATCATCATAATCAGCAGCAGCACCATCATCACTCGCATAATCATCAGAATCAGCATCATCATCACCATCATCACCATCGTCGTCAACATCCTCATCATTATCAGTATCAATGACAGCATCATCATCAGCATCATCATCACCATCACCATCACCATCATCATCATCATCATCATCATCATCATCATCACCATCATCATCATCATCATCATCATCACCATCATCATCATCATCATCATCATCATCATCATAAACAGCGGCATAATCATCATCAGCATCACCACCATCATCGTCATCAAAACTCATCATCATCACCACATTTATGATCGGAATCATCATCAGCATCATCATTATCATTAATTATCATGATCATGATCATGACCATGATCAGCATCATCATCATCACCATCATCATCATCATCATCGTCATCATCATCATCATCATCACCATCACCATCACCATCACCATCACCATCACCATCACCATCATGATCATCATCATCATCATCATCATCATCATCATCATCATCATCATCCCTCCCCCCTCCTCCCCCTCATCCTCCTCCTCCTGGCGCCGATTTCTCGGTGGCGACGTGCAGTTGCCGTGGAGAAGATAATGACCTCGCGGAGCTACGCACTGACCACACTGAGGGGGGGGGGGACGGTTCGGGGTACCTGGACAAGGAGGGCCCACATGGCGTCCCCAGCGTCGGCACGTCGTTTTCCGAGTCGGAGGGCTTCCAGATGCATCAGAACGGCGACGAGAGCAGCATCATCGAGGAGGGGTGTCCGAGACTTCACGGCGCCACCGGCGCTGCCCGAGGTTCCAGCCCACGCCGATGCTGCACCCAGCACCGGCTGCAATTCGAGTTCGAGCGCTTCGCCTGCATGTTGCAAGGCTGAATGGGGCTATGCTGCGAGCTCTGGTAAGATAAGTTGGGCCGACACTGACGGCAGCGAAGAGGAGCGCTCGACACGTGGGCCGCCCAGCTGCAGTGCTGGCCCTGAGGACCTTCTGTATAGAGCGCTGCAGGGTACGGTGCCTCCCTGGAGCCTGGCGGCGCAGGGGAGACGGGAGGCACGGACACCTTCGACGAGATTCTGGGAAGGCTGCGCCACGGAGGAGCGGCTGACAAGCGGAGGAGCCGAATTCTTCACCCAGCGCCGCGGCAAGGACGAGGTGGCGGCTGCTCGGCGCAAGCTGCGCCAGGCTGCCGCCCCGGAGGCCGCACCCCGGGCCCTGGCAGGGCCCGCCTGCCGCCGTGCAGGGCGGGCTGCCGGCGGCCGAGGCCCGGGAGGCCAAGCAGGTAGGGCAGGCAGGCAGCGCGCAGAGCAGCAGGCCTCCCGCACGGAGCAGGCCCGACGCGGCAGTCAGCGTGCTTCTCTTCGGCCGGGTGCTTCAGCGTCGCCACGGTTAGACTCTGGTGGGCTTGCTTTGGGACGCACAGAGACACACTGTTGGTACTGTGTGTTCGCCTTGGAGGCGGCGTCCGACCCGAACATACAGCACACCCATCTTGTAGGGTATCCTTTCCCGAGCGGTGTGGCCAGAAAGCGCCCGCCGCGACACATACCTATACGACCACCCTTCAGGTGATAAGGAGGTTGTGGGGGGGAGAGGGGGGGAACCATCATCTGAATCAATCGATCTCACTATCGATGTCACTCAACGGGACACCACGGGACACCACGGGACAATTGTCGATCTCACTATCGATCTCACTATCGATCTCACTCAACGGGACATCACGGGACACCACGGGCCACCACGGGACACCACGGGACACCGCGGGACACCTCTCGATCTCACTATCGGTCTCACTATCGATCTCACTATCGATCTCACTCAGCGGGACACCACGGGACATCATGGGGCACCACATCGACCTCAGTATCGATCTCACTATCGATCTCACTATCGATCTCACTCAACGGGACACCACGGGACACCACGGGACACCACGGAACACCGCGCGGCACCGCGCGGCACCGGCCGCTGGAGGAGCAACATTTGGTCCGGCCGCGGCCCAGCCACAAGAGGATTTCGGGACACCCGCGGGACACCGGCGGGACACCGCGCGGCACCGGCCGCCGGAGGAGCAACATTTGGTCCGGCCGCGGCCCAGCCACAGGAGGATTTCCTCGCGCCCGCCCACGCAGCTTCGCCTCGCCCGCACGCACGCACGGACGGTACGCACGACACGAACCCGAAACCGAAATCGATTTCCTGGAAGGGGGGGTCTCCGTTTCACGTCGGACTCACCCCCCAACCTCCGATACTAGAAGATTTCTCGGTGCGCGCGTCGCCCCTGAGGGGGCGACGCACATATAGTATAAGTATGTTGGGGTGACGCCGACGTTTTCCACCGCCGCCACCATAAGTAGGAGGGGGAGAGGGTCCTCCTCCTCCTCCTCTTCTTCTTCTTCCTCCTCCTTCTCCTCTTCATCCTCCACCTCCTTCTCCCCTCCAACTCCTGGTGGTGGTTGTGGAAAACAGGCCCACCAGACTCGGCTTGGAAGCTGGGGCGCCACTCTGCGGGCCCAGTCGGGCCTGGGGCCAGAGCCCTCGTGCCCCCGCGTGGCGCCGCCGGCCCTGGGCCCGGCCCTGGCCTCCCGGGGCCGGGCGCGCGCCGCAGCCTGCGCGGAGCGCAGGCCGCCCTCGGCGGGCGTACCGGCAGACGCCCTTTCATGCCTTCATGCCTTCATGCCTCCTCCTCCTCCTCCTCCTCCTCCTCCTCCTCCTCCTCCTCCTCCTCCTCCTCCTCCTCCTCCCCCTCCTCCTGGCCCTCCTCCTCCTTCTCCTCCTCCTCATCCTCCTCCTCCACCTCCTCCTCCTCCTCCTCCTACTCCTCCTCCCCCTCCCCCTCCCCCTCCCCCTCCTCCTCCGCCCCCCGTCGCTCGTTGGCGAGGCGGCGGACACCCGGGGGCCACGTGGCGGAGAAGAACATCGTGTGCCTCTGCGCGGGGACCTTTTGCAGGATCTTCCGTATCTGGGGCTCGAAGCCCATGTCCAGCATGCGGTCGGCCTCGTCCAGCACCTCCGGGGGAAGGGAGAGCCAGCGGAGAAGCCCGTGCCGATGCCGAAAGCGGCTCCCTCGTCCCCGCCGCTCGGGGCTCCCTGCAGTGCCCGCGCCGCCACGGCTGGATGCGCCTCGGAATCTTGGTAGGAACGCACTCTGGGAGAGGCCCCGGGTGTGGCGGTACGGGGGGGGGACGAGAGAAGGGGAGCGGAGCTGGGAGGAGGAGGAGGAGGAGGAGGAGGAGGAGGAGGAGGAGGAGGAGGAGGAGGAGGAGGAGGGGGGGGAGGGGAGGAGGAGGAGGAGGGAGGGAGGGAGGGAGGGAGGGAGGGCGGGAGGAAGAGGAGGGAGAGGGCGGGAGGGAGGGAGGGAGGGAGGGAGAGAGGAGGAGGAGAGGAGAGGAGGAGGAGGAGGAGAGGAGGAGGAGGAGGAGGAGGAGGAGGAGGAGGAGGAGGAGGGAGGAGGGAGGGAGGGGAGGGGAGGAGGGAGGGAGGGAGGAGGAGGCAGGGGAGGGGAGGGAGGGAGGAGGGAGGGAGGGAGGGAGGGAGGGAGGGAGGGAGGGAGGGAGGGAGGGAGGGAGGGAGGAGGAGGAGGAGGAGGAGGAGGAGGAGGAGGAGGGAGGAGGAGAAGGAGGAGGAGGAGAAAGAGGAGGAGGAGGAGGAGGAGGAGGAGGAGGAGGAGGAGGAGGAGGAGGGGAAGAGATGAGAGGATGAGGCGGAGGGCCGAGGCGAGCAGGGGAGGAAGAAGGGGAGAGAAGGTAAACTCGCGGGGGTAGTGGAGCGGGCCCAGGGGGGGGTCCCCTGGGGATCGAGGCGAAGGAGGGAGGGGAGTTCGGGGGAGGCGAGGGAGAAGTGAAAAGGAGGGGAGGGGGGCGAAGGAGAGAAGGGATGTGAGGCAAGGTGAGGGGAGGGAGGGAGAGCGTAGGAAGGGGAGGGCAAGGAGTTGGAAGGGACAGAGGAGGACAAAAGCTGGGGAGGCTGGTCGATATGTACTCGTCATGTGGCCAAAGCCTTGCCAATGTCCAAGCAAACGGGGAAGGCAAGGGACGAAATTAGGGGAACACGCAATGACATAAACATACAAACTCGAAGGATCGCGCGCTGGGGCCCCCTGGCGGCGCCGCCCGTGGCGCGCTCCGCGCGCCAGGGACGAGGGTCCAGCGCCGATCCGAGAAATCCGCGAGGACCTCCGAGCTTTTATGTTTATGTGATTGTTTGCGCCCCCAGAAATGAAGGGGAGGGAGTGGAGGGGAGGAGAGGGACGGGTGGTGCCCCTTGCTGCAGGCACGTGCCTTGCCTTTCCCCGGAGCACCAGATTGTACACACGGCCCAAGTCGAGCTGGCCGCCCTCGAGGAAATCGTTGATGCGCCCTGGCGATGGGGACCAAAGGCTGGCCTGCGACTACTGGGTCCATCGTCCTCGTCCTTCTTCCAACCCTCCCCTTGCTCCTCCTCCTGCTCCTTCCCCAACTCCCCGTCCTCAGCCTCCTCCCCCTCCTCCTCCCGTGCCTTCTCCTCCTCCTCCTCCTCCTTGCCCTCCCGCTGCTCCTCCTCCCCCTCCTCCTCCACCTCCTCCTCCTCCTCCTCCTCCTCTTGCTCCTCCTCTTCCTCCTCCTCCTCCTCCTCCTCCTCCTGTCCACAGCCAGTTTGGCCCAAGGCTCTGAAGTCCAGCCCCCGTTCCTGCATCCGCGCAGGCTAGTCCCGAGTCCGCTTGCTGCTGGAGGGCTGGCGCGGGCGGCGGCCAAACCCCGGCTGCCAGAGGGGCGGTCCCGTGCGGAGCGCTCCACGGCGCCAGCGCAGGCTGTGCTGGCCGCAAACGCCAGACAAGCGCGTTCCACGACTCGCAAAGTAACTACTCGCACATGGGCCTGGACTCGCCGTGGGAGATCTACGACGCCTTACGCACAGGAAGACATGTTTTGTTTCGGAGGTTTGCGAGCAGGCAAGTTGCGAGTAGGAGAACGCGCTCGGTGAGACGCTGCTGCGGTGCGGGGCCTCAGTGAGGCTGCATCGTGGTGGAGGAGGTTCCTGGACCTGTCCGAGGCCTTCGGGCAGGTGTCTGGTGGGGACTCTGACCTTGCCGACTGGCTGCTCGCCATCGTGCTCGCTCCTCGGGACCTTCTCGCTGACAGAGCTCCTGCCCGTGAACACGTTTTGCGACGCAATGTCGCCTGGCACGCCAAGGCCGACGGGATCAAGATCTCCGAGATGTCGGTTGCTCAGCACGGGCCTCGTCTTGCACCCGATCGACAGGCCTGCATGGAGTCCAGGTTGCCGCGCTAATCTCCCGGAACGTGGACGCGGGAATAGCCGGCTCCTGCAACAAGGCGTCCTCGCACATGCCCCCTCGCGAGAAAGAGAGAGTCCAGCCGCCCCATGCAGCACAGCGAGTCTCCTGCCAACCGTGACTGGACCGAGGGAGCCACTTGCTCAACCTCCTCCGCCTCTGGGTCCGCTGCGGCCACCCGCGGGCCGTCCTCCTCTCGTCGGTCGCAGGAGTCAGCCGCGGGCACAAGCGTGCTCCCGAGGCCGATGGATTGCCGTGCACCTGCGGCGCCGTCGCCTGCGCCTCCCCTGCGCGGGGCGGGCTGGGCAGCACTGCGGCGGAGGCGCGGCAGCCAGTGGCTCCCCTGCAAAGCCGGTGGAGCCGCTCCTCGCGAACACGACGATGGCGCCGTTGTTGATCCTTCGGGCGAGCTTCACGTCGGCTTCCCTGCGAGGGGGGGGGCTTCCCCCCTGGGGCGCTGGGGACTGCACTCTCCCCCCCGTCCCATGCAGGAGGAGGAGGCCAGGAGGGGGGAAGAGGAGCGGCAGGAAGGGAGGCTGCTGCGCTGGACGAGCCCTGCAGCCATCAGGAATCCGGAAGCAGCAGGCGTCCCCTGAGCGTAGCACGATAACCGTATTCCTCCGCCCCTCGCGCTCGTTGTCCCGAAGGGCGCCCACAACTGGGGGAGCGCAGGTGAGGCGTATTGGAGGAGGAAAAGGAGGAGGAAGAGGAGGATGAGGAGGAGGAGGAGGAGGAGGTGGAGGAGAGGCAAGAGGAGGAGGAGGAGGAGGAGGAGGAGGAGGAGGGAGGAGGAGGAGGAGGAGGAGGAGGAGGAGGAGGAGGAGGGGAGGGGGAGGGGAGGAGGGGAGGAGGAGGAGGAGGAGAGGAGGAGGAGGAGGAGAGGAGGAGGAGGAGGAGGAGGAGGAGGAGGAGGAGGAGGAGGAGGAGGAGAGGGAGGAGGGAGGAGGAGGAGAAGGAGGAGAAGGAGGAGGAGGAGGAGGAGGAGGAGGGGGAGGGGAGAGAGAAGGGGGAGGAGGAGGAGGAGGAGGAGGAGGAGGAGGAGGAGGAGGAGGGAGAGGAGGAGGAGGACGAGGAAGGAGGAGGAGGAGGAGGAGGAGGGACGAAGAGGAGGGGGAGGAGTAGGAGTAGGAGGAGGAGGAGGAGGAGGAGGAGGAGGAGGAGGAGGAGGGCGAGGGGCAGGGGCGGGGACGTGGAGGCGCTCGGCCCCCTGCGCCCAGGAGGGCGGCCAGGGGCCCGCGGCCGCCGCGCTGAGGCCGCTGGGGCACGGCCGGCCGTGCTGCCGCGGAGGCGGCGGCTCCCCTTGCTTCCCGACGCGAGGTGCGTGCGGGCCAGGTTTGAGCAGGAAGGACACACTTCCCAACTCAACGCCCGCATATAGTAGCTGGTACGCGACGACGCAAGGACACACTTCCCAACTCAACGCCTGCGGATGGTAGCTGGTACGCGACGACGAAAAGACAGATTTCCCAATTCCACGCCAGCAGTGTAGCAGTTGGTACAGAGCGACGCAAGGACACATTTCCCAACTCAACGCCTGCATATAGTAGGACGCAAGGACACATCCCGGCATCCCTATAGGCCTTAGAGATGCTTGAAGTTTTGGTTGGGTTTGTTATGTTCCGAGTTCTTGTTTCGAATGTTTCGATGTTTTGTTGGGGGGGTCCTGTTGAGGATTGTCCTAGGGTTTTGGCCGATTTTCTCGGTGGGCCTGCTGTGGCAGAATTGCCGAACCCAACTATAGGCCTACCACGAAAGGTTCTTAGGACCCGAAAAACGTTCTAAGAACACAAACAGTAGTCTTAGAACGTAGATTCGAGGAGCTAAAACAGGACAGTACCAGCCCGACATGTTCTAAGAGCATTTCGCGCAGAGCACACCACTAAGTTTCTTAGAACATTCTTTGGTGGGCGTGTAGGCGAGCCAGGACGCTTCGCCACTGCGTGACAGGTGCGTATGCGTACCCCCTGCGTCTTGGGGCGCCCTTCCCCAGACGCCCGAGGCGCAGCGGGCACGTGTAAAGACCTGGCCCAAGACCTGTACCCATGTCCACTGCGCCTCGGCCTTGGGGCGCCCCTTCCCAGAGAAGTCCAGGACGCTTTCTTATCATTCGGTTTCTGCTTCTCCTCATGAGTATTAGCATTATCATTCTTATCATGATTGTCATTATTATTAGTATCATTCATATTATTATTGTTATTAGGATGATTAGTAGTACTATTATTCTTGTTACTCCGGGCCCTGCCCGTGAGCGTGGAGCTCCCCTGCATGTTCCTCACGGTATGTGCACTCCGGCCCCCAGCAGGCTCACCCACATACCTGGAGATGCGTCGGGGGGCGTTGTGGACGCTCAGCAAAAACCAGCTCCTCCTCCTCCTCCTCCTCCTCCTCCTCCTCCTCCTCCTCCTCCCCCTCCTCCCCCTCCACATACGCCTCCACTCGCTCCTCCTGCCATCGGTCCGCGGTGGACCTTTCCGCGGCGTGATTTTTCCGAAATCGAGCGGTCGCACGTAAGCCTGACAGATTGCTGTCGATGACTTCGTGTTAAACGTTCGCTGCAGAAACGTGGCGACAGAAAAGGACTTTCCCCAGCACCGCCGGGGAAGGAAAGCCTGATCCACCTGGGAAGGAAGCA
This sequence comes from Prorocentrum cordatum, assembly GCA_963575745.1. Lineage (NCBI taxonomy): Eukaryota > Dinophyceae > Prorocentrales > Prorocentraceae > Prorocentrum > Prorocentrum cordatum. The sequence goes on from CAUYUJ010015682.1 coordinate 852,073, forward strand.
GAGGCCTCTGGGACCATCTTGCGACCAGCGAGGCGTCAAATGCATGTGGTCCTGTTTTGCTGGTCTTGTGATTTGGCTCCCTCCTGGGGTGGGGTGTTTTGAAAAACCGCCGACCCGTTGTGGGTCTCTAGGCGTGTGAGATTCTCCCCCCCATAATCCCCCCCCAGGGACCCCAAACTGGCAATTCGGACCCCCCCCGCTGGCCCAGGACGACCCCGGACCGAACGCGTCATGGGGGAGCGGAGGGCTCCAAAACAAGCCAAGAAGGCACCAAAACACTCCCCAGACGGTCCCAGAGGGCCACGAGTCGCCGAAATATCGCTCCTTGACGCCCACGATGGTCTCCAGACGGCCTCCGAAGCTGCCAAGACGCCCCAAAAGGCCCCCAAGCTGCGTCCCAAGAGGGTCCCCAGAAACAAAATCGCCCCATTCCCTTTGAAGAAAAGAAAATCGCATACTCGCCTTTTCGGCTTTGACAACGTCCAAGACGGGTACAGAAAACCTTCAATATCGCCCCCGGACGGCCGAAGGGGCCCCCAAGAGGGGTCGAAGAGGGTTCCAAAACAGCCCACGAAGACCCCAAGACAGCCCAAGAGGGCTCCCAGACGGCTCCAAGAGGGAGTCCAGAGCCTTCGGCCCCAAGACGCCCCCAGCCTGCCCCAAGAACACCCCAAGATGCCCTGAAGAACCCCCAAGAGAACCTCAAAGGCCTCCCAGAAGCCCCCAGGGAGCCCCCAAGAGGCCCCCAAGAGCCCCCAAGACAGCCCAGACGCGATGAAAATCTTAGGGGTACGCCATCAGGAACTAAGGGGACGTGTGCGACGATGGTCGGCCCGTTGGACCCTCGACAAGCCCCGGGACCGTCAAACAACGACTCAACATGATAACCAGGCCCTACGAAAAATCCGCCATCGTGCCTGCACGACGTGGGCGTGTTAGGATGCCAAGTGCTGCACTGTAGCGTGTTCTAATTCGGACCCCCCCCCCTGCATGCCCATGCATGCCCCCTGTCCCCGAGGCCACGAGCCCTCGCATTTTGTTAACATGGGAGCCGCGCTCCCGAGGCCACGATCCCTCGTTGGAAGTTTGTGCGTCCGCGTCCCGAGCTTCCAAGAGAGCCCAGGCAGGCAACCAAGGCAACCAAGATGGCCCAAGATGCCTCGAGGCGGCCGGATATGGCCTGCAGACAAGCCAAAATGCCACCAAAAAGGCACAAAAGAGCACCAAGAGGTACGATAACAGCAACGAAGCAACAGGAACGATGTCGAGCGCCGTGTCATGATTCGGACAAGCCTCGTGAAATGCAGCACTGGAGGCGCAATACTTTATATAGGGGTCGGCGGATGTGGCGTAAGCCTATAATCTTCATGGGGCATCCATGCCTTGGGTCATTGCCGGGCGCTTACGGCTTGGGCGATATTCGGGCCATGTTTGGGCCCTAGTTAAGAGTCTAACAGGAGACGGAAAGCGAAAAATCCAAAATCGCACGGAAAGTTTAGGTTTGTGACAGTGGTTGGCCTCTCGGGACCATCATGGGGATGCTCCGAGGCCACCTCGAGTCCAACGCATGCTCCTGCAACTCCCTCATCAAAACAGCTCGCCGTGGCATCGCTTCTGGACTGGTTGGCTGGGATACGCGAAGCGTCAACGATATGAGTTTCCTTGCAAATGGCCTGGCGTGCCGATGACACCGTGCACGCCACTTCTCAGCTCCTGCGCCTGGACATGCTTAGGGGCTCCGCCATAGCAACACACAGTCTTGATCGTCGGTTTGCCGAACTTGTCGGCCTCCTCCTGTGCGGAATCTCGAGACATACCTCGTCTTTCCCCCTCGGTTTCCTCATCATCCACATCATCACCATCATCATCATCAGCAGCATCAGCAGCATCAGCAGAATCAGCATCATCATCATCATCAGCATCAGCATCAGCATCAGCATCAGAATCATCATCCTCATCAGCATCATCACCATCATCATCATCATCATCATCAGCAGCATCATTATCACCACCATCATCATCATCATCATCATCATCATCATCATCATCATCATCAACAACATCATCATCATCATCCCCTTCCTCTTCCTCCTCCTTCCGCTCGCACTTCACGATCCAAATCCTCTACGTACTCCTCACTAGAATCACTGTGTGCCTTCGGTCCCGCATCCACCAATACCACCTCCTCCTCCTCCTCCTGCTCTCCCCATCCTCCTCTTCCTCATCCCCCTGTGTCTCAATCCTCCCTCCCCCCTTCCCATCATCCTCCATTCCATGTCCTCTCCTCCTGTCCTCCTCCCTCCACTGCCATCCCCTCCCCATCCCGTCCCACCCTCCCTGTCCGCGGAGGAAGGAAGAGGGAGGAGGGAGGAGGGAGGAGGGAGGTGGTAGGAGGGAGGTGGTAGGAGGGAGGTGGGAGAAGGGAGGAGGGAGGAGGGAGGTGGGAGGAGGGAGGTGGGAGGAGGGAGGTGGGAGGAGGAAGGAGGGAGAAGAGAGGAGGGAGGTGGGAGGAGGGAGCTGGGAGGAGGGAGGAGAGAGGAGGGGGAGGGAGGAGTGGAGAGAGGAGGGAGCTGGGAGGAGGGAGGAGAGAGGAGGTGGGAGGAGGGATGACGCAGGGCGGAGGAAGGAGGGACCCTACAGGTTCATACCAGTATCCTCCGCGCCCCCTCTCCTCCCCAGACCCTCTGCCCTGTTGCTGCACCCACCCTTTTCTGGAGATGAAGTCCCGGATTGTTTCTCCCACGACGGGCGGGCGGAGTGGCCATGAATCCTGAGGAGCGCCAGGAAAGTGCAGGCGTACGATTGCATTCTCTCCTCCTCCTCCTCCTCCTCCTCCTGCGCCTCCTCCTCCTCCCTCTCCAACTCCTCCTCCTCCTCCTCCTCCTGCTCCCCCTGCCCATTCTCGTGTGGTTCTCATCATCATCATCATCATCATCATCACCATCAGCAGCAGCATCATCATCATCATCATCATCATCATCATGATCATCATCATCATCATCACCATCATCATCATCAGCAGCAGCAGCAACAGCATCAGCAGCATCATCGTCATCATCAACATCACCATCATCATCATCGTCATCATCATCATCACCATCAGCATCATCACCATCATCATCAACGCCATCATCATTATCATCACCATCATCAGCATCATCATCATCATAAGCATCATCAGCACCATCACCATCACCATCATCATCCTCAGCATTCGCATCATCAGCATCAGCATCTGCATCAGCATCAGCAGCAGCACCATCATCATCATCGTCACCATTATCATCATCAGCAGCATCAGCAGCATCATCATCAGCATCATCATCATCACCATCATCATCAGCATCATCATCATGAGAAGCAGCCAGCATCACCATCATAATCTCGCAGCAACATCAGACGGAGCGCGATCCACCGCGGCAGTGCTGAAACAAATCCCTAAGGGGGGTCAAAGAACCAGGGGGGGCTCCCCCCCCAGAAAAAAAATCGCTGGGGGGGTCGGAAGCCGAAGGGGACCCCCCCCGTCCCCTCCAACTCCCTCCATGCACACCTCCCCCTCCCCCCAAAATAACCGAACCCCTCTCCCCCACCCCCTCCCCGGGCCCCCCGGGGGGGGTTCGAACTCCCTCCCCCCCCCCCGAGGCGGGCGGATTGTTGTCTGAGCGGGCGCGGGGCCCGAAACCCTCCAACGCGGCCTCCACGTGGTGCATCATTACCATCATCAACGTCTTGGGACAATCTTGGAGGCCATCTTGGGCCATCTTGGCAATGTTGTATGCCATCTTCGGCGCCTGGTGGAATCTGCGTGGCGCATGCCACTTGGCGCACTCTATCTGGCGCTACCTCTCTGGTGCAGTCTGGCGACGACAGCGACGACTGATGACGCGAACTGTTTCGGCTTGCGCTCTCCAGAGGAGGTGCGCACATCGATCTCTCATCCTGCCGCGCGGGCATGCGGCGCGCGCATCTCAGAAGACCGTCATCTTCAGGAGCGCCTCGAGGGGCGCCGAAGCGCCCTGTGGGCCTCCCAGCGGCCCCTGCTCCGTCATCTGGAAGAAGAATTGCCAGTGGCGGTCGACAGAACGCAGCAGCATGTCCTTGAAGGCCTTCCGTGATGAGAAGGTGAACTTCTCCATCGCCAAGTAGACAATGACGGCCGCAAGCTCGTCGTCACAGAAGACCACAGCGCAACGGGGAACGGTTCCTTCGTCGTGCAGGCGCATGAGCCAGGTCCCCTCCCCCTCGTCGGGCAAGGCGGCTGTCGGGATCAATTCCTTGATGGTGAGGATGGACTTCGCCTCGAGATACGCGACTCCAGAAAGATCGCGCTCGGCGTGTTCACGGGCCAGTTGCATGAGCTGCTGCGCGAGAGCCAGCGTGCCATAATCGCCCAGAGCCGTCGGCACCGTGATGAGCACGCTCGAGAGGTCCTGCGCGGGCACCAGGCTCGGTTCGATGGGGGCGTCGCTGTACTCGCAGTTGCGAATCAAATTGTAGAAGGGCAAGTGCCTTTTCTCCCGAAGACGCACCACGAATGCCAGCGGCTGCTGCGCTACATAGCGGCTGGCCGCGAGGGCAAAGACTTCGGCGTCCGACTGCGTTTCCGCGCCCTGCTCCTCCACGGCGAGCCTCGCTTTCTCGGCGGCGACCCTGCCCGTGTCTATGCGCGCGCCATCGTATGCCTTCGCGAGGTGCTTGAAGGGCCGCTGGCGCGCGAAGTCGCAGATGTGCATCGCCACGTAGGACTCGGCCATCTGCCAGAAGTGGGCGAAGCAATTGCCCTCAACCCACGTCACAGAGGGGTCGTCCTTCAGCGCGGCATACTGTTCAGGCATGGCCGACGCGGCAGCCCATCGCAGGAACCACGACAGCCGCTTCAGCTTCTTCAAGAATTCCTCGCAGTCGGGGCCCAGAAGGGTCGCGTGTGGGAGCTCCTTCTTTCCGTGGATCGCCATGAGGATAACGTCCTTGCCAAGTGCCCCTGGGGGCCCAAGTTCTCTCAGACACACCCCGTCGCGGCCCTGCCGGAGTTCCTTCAGCAGGACGAGCTCTGGGGCGAAGGCCGCCTTCACATCCTCCGCGAGCCGCAAGTGCTGGAGTAGCTGTTCGCTGAACGTCAGGCACGCCGCGACCTGGTCCAGGCCCACGGTCTGGGGGAAGGCTATCATCTGCAAATACTGCGGCATGTTCTGGGCGGCGGGGAAGTCACCCGCCGTCGCGTGCTCGCGAGACACCCACGGCCTGCTCATCACGTACTGCACCCGCACCGTGTGGACATGAGAAGGGGCCACCTTGCCTGCAAGCTGCCGCCGCTTCTCAGCGCCTGGTTCAGCAGCGTCGCTCGACACGCGCCCGAGCGCCCTGCTGGGGGGGGGGGCGCCACGGCGGCCGCGAAGCGCCGCACCGCGTCCAACTTCTCGATGCGCTTCCTGATCGCCGACTCCTCTTCCTTCTGGGCATTGGACCGGCGGCCCCTGCCCTCCGCGCCCCCGCCTTCGTCCTCCCGCGGCTCCTGCGCAGCGGCAGGGCGCTTCACCCTCTTCATGGGGTGGCCTGGCGCTCGGGCGGCCAGCAACCTTTGCAGGGCCTCGATCGCGAGCTCCGCGTTCTGCATGTAGGCCACGTTGTCAACGAGCTTCTTCTTCGCGTTCTTGACGTCGATGGCCTCGGGAAGCACCCCTGGGTTCTGGGGCGTCGCCGCCGCCGCACCGAAGAGGTCATCCATCGTGTACTTGAAGGGGAAGACAGGGACGACGGAAGCGCCGTCACGGTGCTGCGCCTTGGTCGCCTGGAGTTTCCATAATCCTGAGCAAGGGAGGTCGTCCCACAGCTGCTGCCGATTATTGCTCGAGCCCTCTATCCGCCGAGATCGCTGGTTGAAGTACGAGAGGGCCATGGCTTCCAGTCCTCTGTCGCAAGTCTCGCGGAGCAGCGCTACCGCGAACTCGCGCTCCTTGGCGCTGGCCGACGTGGGCGCCTGCAACGAGAACTCGTCGGCGTCGACCTCCACCACCACGCCTGCCAGTAGAGACTGGTTGTCCGACACGGAGGGGGCTCCGAGGCTGCACGCGCGACGCATGTAGCGCTCGGTGACGCCCAGGTCCTCGCCGCCGCGCGAGTACTGCACTATGAAGTCCTGGCACTGCTGCTCCCCGTTGCTCGCCTCGAAGACGTGCTGCGTGCGATTCCAGGCTGCCGCGCATTGACTCGTCTGGAACTTGCGCGTGAAGGACGGATCTCGAGCGAATGTGCCGTACTCCTCGTGCTCGGGGAAGTGTGCGCCCAGGTACTGCTTGTCGAACAGGCGGGCAGCGATTTTTATCACGCAGGACCTCCTCATGATGGATTCGAACTCCTGCTCGGTGAGGTCGCTGAAAGCGAGCATGGAGTTAACTTCGAGCTTGACCCACCCAATCAACCTGACCATGCGGGTCAGCACGGCATAGGGGAGACGCCCCCTCAGACCCTCGCCGCTGAGGAACTTCCTCCACAGGTGCAGGAGCAACTTCTTCTTGGATCCTTGGGGCCGCTCCTGGCCTGAATACACGCACCCCCCTGCGAGGAGCTCCACGCACTTTCGGAGCTCTTCGTCGTCGTAGAATACAAATGGGTTGAAATACTTGTGAAGCTCGTCGCCCATCGACGTCGCGATGGGGTCGGTGAAGAGGGAGAGGCCGCAGCCGCCCGCACCGAGGAAGATGTAGCACTGGAGCACGTGCAGGCCGCCCTTCGCCATGGCCGGCGCAGAGCGGATAGCGTTGAGGGCCTCGAAATTGCACCAGAAAGTGCTGGACAGGAACTTGTTCGCGTCGTCCGTCGCGGCCATCAAGACTGGGTCGTCCAGAGGCCGCTCTGGGCCCTCGTCCTCCGCGCCCCCATCCTCGTGCGTGGCCGGGACCAGCGAGGAGTCCATGCAGAAGAAGAAGAAGTCCTTCGGCGTGGGCATCCCGTCTACCACGACCAGCGGCTGCACGACCACGCCGTCGGCCGTCATCATGGGGACATCTTGCTTGACAGCGCGGTCGAGGTAGCACACCCCGCGCGCGGGGGTGACCGACGTGCCACACCACTCCGTGAAGTTCTTGACCACGGAGCCCCCCTGCATGAGCTCGGACGCGAGCTTCTTGCCGAAGGATCGGATACACACAGCAACGTCGATATGCCATGGCATTTTCAGCTTCTTCGCCTTGGGCCCCTCGTCCTCATCGCCATCGCGGGAAGGGCGCCCGTCGCCTCCCTCGCCCCCAGCTGGAGCGCGCTGCTGTGGGGGACCGCCTGGCTCGTCCACGTCGGCCACGGCTTCTTCCTGATCGCCCGACCCCTTGTTCCACAGGGAAAAGTGCTCGAACATCTGAAAGGCATTCTTCGCTTTCTGCTCGATGCCATCGCCGTCGGACGACTTGATAATGGCGTCCATCTTCTCCAGTGCGCCGTTGGCATCTCGCCTCACATCCTTGCCGACGCAGCGAAACATGCCCTCCAGTCGGTTCATGAAGAGGCGGAAGTGGGCATACATGCCCTCGGGAAACAGGCCGGTGTAGGCTCTCCACCCGCCGCTGTTCGGGTCGAAGAAGCGCACGCGGCCGTCGACGCTGATGACGCGAGTGCGGCCGAGAGCCAGGTGGCGAACTCGTTCGTGGCAAAGTCGCCGAACCGACGGTTGTACACGGCGAGGGCGGCAGTTGCAAGCCTCATGTACTCCTCGGGCCAGTCGGCGTACTTCTCCATGATCCCCTTCTCGACGCGGCGGTTTTCAAAACGGATGCCCTCCCGAGGCACGCGCTGGAAACGCTTGGCGTTGCGGACGACATCCGACATGACCTGGGGCAGCTCCACTTCGCACTTCTCGAACACCGCCTTGGACTCCTGGGCCCTCGGGAAGCGCTTGCGCCCCTCGAACACCTCCGAGGGGGGGCCGACCGCCCTGGCCCGCGGCGCAGCTTGAGATAGGCGTTGCGCCGCACCTTGCGATGCGGGGTCTCCCGCGGGCGCTTCGCTGTCCCCGAGGTCCAGGAGGGCGCCCAAGCTTCCTGTCAGATCGACCGCCTCCCCCTCGCCCTCGCCCGCGGAGCTCATGCCGCCCAGAAGTGTAGATCGCGTCGGGGGGGGCGCGCAGCGCTGCGGCTAACTCGAACCAAAGCAGCTGCGCGCATCCGAGTGCCAGGTCGGAGGGGCGAGCAGAACCCTGATACCGAGGAGTCGGATAATGAGGATCAGATGGTCTCTAGTAGCAACGGTTGGTGCTGGCGGGCCTGTTTCACACGATGGCCCTCCCACTCTGAAGGCAACGACAGGCAGGTGGCAGTGGCGACGGTGATGGATAATGACGATCTGAGGACTCGAATTGTCTCAGCTTCCGCTTCCAGAGGAGGCGCGCAGATCGATCCCTTATCCCACCATGCGAGCGCATGGCTAGCGCATCTCAGAAGACAATCACCTTCAGGAGCGCCTCAATGAGCCTCAGCGGGGCGCAGCTCTTCGCTTCTTGTTGAAGGCGTGGCGCTTCGTGCCCTTTGGCTTCGCCTGCGGGGGGCGCTTGGATGGGGGAACGCTTACGAACCCCTGGGAGAGCAACTCCTCGGCTGCTGCTCGCTGCAGTCCCGACCTTGCTCTTAGCCCTGGCCGCGCGAATGCGCCCCTTGTGCTCAAGGCGCCGCGCGACCAGGGGCGCATCTGCAGCTCGCGCGGCAGCCCACTCATCGTCGAGCAAACGGAAGACCGACAGCGCATGCAGGGCGACGGTGCGCTGGCCTGTCTGCGACAGCGTCGGGCAATGCTCTGCAGAGTTGTGGGCGGGCAACTTCAGATCGCCGAATGCCTTGATCGTTAAGAGGAGCGCGGATTGATAGAACAGGCCGTGGAAGCGGAATCGGTAAATTATCTCTGCGTTCAGGGCCTCCACCGCAGCGGTTCCCGAAGACAACTGCGCTCGCTGCTCCTCTGGCACGAGTAGGAGGCGACGCTGGTTATTGAGAACGTAACTCAATCGCTGGGGGCTGGTGGCTCGCCAGAGAGCCACGTGCACAGGCCCGACCTTCACCGACGGCTTCCTGCGGACCTCCACTGGGAAAGCGGCGCAGAGCGCGGCGAGATCCTCTATGTAATCCTCCACCGAGTAATAAGGGGCACTCCCATCCAGATCCTGCAGGCGGTTGGCCGCCGCGTCGGGCGCCATGCTGCACTTGGCGATCCAGTCTCGCGCAACCAGGGCTCGCTTAGACATTTGCGCGGCCCCGCTCGGCTGGGGGAGCTGCACGCGGCCGTCGACCTTGTTCCACTTAGCCTGTATCGTCCGCAGCGTCTGCCCCGCCGAGGTCTTGGCCCTGCCCTGCGCAGACTCGAACGAGAACGCTATGTGGACGAGGTCGAGAACGAGAAACTCCAAGTTCGGCATCACAGCTTTGAGCTGCGCCAGCAACTCTGGGCCGGGCGAATCAGTTGCCACGGTGCGCACCTGGGCCAAACAATCGGCGGGCACATGCTGGGCGAGCTCTCGGGCGATGTCCTCTCCGCTCTCGCTCTTGGTCCCCACGCAGCAGACCATGGCCCCTGTCCGCCCGCGGACTGTGACGATGCGACGCACCGCCTCCGCGTCAGGAATTGCCGCAGCTTCTCGAACGGCAGCCTTCTCCCGGTAATCCGCCTGTCCGGCGATGCTGCGGCATGGGCGATAGAGGCCGCCCAGGGACAAGTGTTGGAATTCGCCGCGCCCCCCTGCACTCCTCGAGCGCTGACGCGCGCCGGCGAATCATCCCTTCCGACTACAATACCTTCTCAACCAAGGCCCTCCAGAACATCTCTTGCGCGTAAGGAATGCGCTCAGCCAGGTCGCACTTCATTCGTAGATAATGTAGAACAATCCGTGCGCGGACTTCCTGGGAGGCGAAGCCGCACAAGAGGAATTCGGCGTAGCACATCTCGCAGAAAGCTCTGGTGACGCACGTGCAACCGATGCGAAGGTATTGCGCAGGGTTGGAACTGACCACCGTTGCTCGGGCGAACGAAACCACATTGGCGTCGAGGAGGAGGACAACGCGGCGATCGTTGAATGCTTGCACGTCGCCACATACTGCGCCGAGCATCGCTGCGCTCCGAGCCAGATAATCGCGCCGCACCCTGCGCACCATGCGATCGCGGTCAAACAACGCGGCCATGACCCTCAACAGCTTTGTTCCCGCGGCCGTGAAATTGGCGCCGCCAAAACGCAGACCACCAGCGATTCTCTTCGCCGCCTGCTGCTTTGCGCAATGACGCGCATCTACGCGGCGACAGAGACGGGGGACCGAGCCACGCAACCATCGAAGTTCGGGGCAGAACGGGCAGGCGATCCCCCGGCCGTCGCTGGGCAACGATGCAGGAAAGGCTCTCTGTAACTGCCTCTTTGTCATATTCCTGACTTGAGAGAGGAACGACTGGATCTCCTCCTTCTGGGCGCCCCCGAAATCGACGCTCGCAAACACCTCGACCCCGCCCGCGCGACTGCCCTGAGCGAGCACGGGGGGGCTGCCCCCAGGTCCTTCATTGGCATCCCGAAGAATGTCCAGTGGGATCTGATCTGGCTGGGATGCCGCAGCCCCCGCCAGCTCCTGATCTTGGTTGCAGCTGAAGAAGAACTCGGACGCTGGGGCCTGGTCTGGTTGAGAGCTTGGCGCCTCCAGTGGGGCCTGGTCTGGCAGGCACCCGAAAAAGGGCTCGAAACGAGCCGCGCTGCCACTGCGCCTTGCCGAACAGCAAGGCCTCCTTGAGCCAAGACGGCAACGCAACATAGATGGCCATCCTGGAGGCCATCTGGGAGGCCATCTTGGAGGCCATCTTGGGGGCCATCTTAGCCCATCGGCACCATCATCATATTCCCATCATCAACGTATCGGGGCCATCTTGGAAGCCATATTGGGCCATCTTGGCAATCTTGCATGCCATCTTCGGCGCCTTGGAGGCCATTTTGGGCGCCATCTTGGGCCATCTTCGCGGAGGCCATCTTGGAGAACAAGTTGGGGGCCATATTGGGCCATGGTCACCATCATCATTACCATCATCAACGTATTGGGATCATCTTGGAGGCCATCTTGGGCCATCTTGGCAATGTTGTATGCACTCTTCGGCGCCTTGGAGGCCATCTTGGGGGCCATCCTGGTCCATCTTCTCGGAGGCCATCTTGGAGGCCATCTTGGATACCAGAGCAGATCAGACCAGACAAAATCATATTAGACCAAACCAGAACGACGACGAGGACGAGGACGAGGACGACGACGACAACGACAACGACGACGACGACGACGACGAGGACGACGACGACGACGACGACGACGACGAGGACGAGGACGACGACGACGGCGACGACGGCGACGGCGACGACGACGACGTCAGAGCCGCAACTGGCAAAATTTTGTCTTACAGCGGTTTCTGACGACGACGGCGACGTTTTTTTTGCTGCGCCTTCCGCTTGGCGTAACACCGTCGACTGATCTCCTGCCTAGACATGGCGGACCCATGCAGAGGCCGCCTGCCCCGCTTC
>CAUYUJ010015682.1:868587-881087 GCA_963575745.1 Prorocentrum cordatum
CGTCGTGACGTCGTCGTCGTCGTCGTCGTCGTCGTCGTCGTCGTCGTCGTCGTCGGCGGCGGCGGCGGCGGCGGCGGCTGCCGGCGGTTAGGGGGAGGGGGGTTCGAAACCGCCGGGAGGGCCAGGGGAGGGGAGGGGGGGGGTTGCTCCCCCCCCTGGTTTGTCGGGGGGGGGTCCCCCGGTTCCCGCGGGAGGGCCTGGGGAGGGGAGGGGGGGGTTGCACCCCCCCTGGTTTTTCGGGGGGCGGGGGTCCCCCCGGTTCCCGACCCCCCCCCACCCCTTGGCTAGGGGACGGGTGGGGGTGGAAACCGCTCCCGCCCCTGCCAGTGGCGCCAGAGAGCGTTTGTTTTCGATCAGCATCATCATCATCATCATCATCATCACCACCATTATCATCATCACCATCATCAGTATCAGCAGCAGCAGCAATAGCATCATCATCAGCAGCAGCAGCATCGTCATCGCCATCGTGATCATCAAACTACCGCCCTCGTCATCATTGACATCACCATCAGCGACAATATTATTCGTTTCAACATCCTCGCCATCCCCATCACAATCACCATCACCATTATCATTATCATCATCACGATCGTCATGACCAGTGCCACAACCACCATTACCATTATCATCATAGAGAGAGAAAAAAAAAAAAAAAAAAAAAAAAAAAAAAAAAAAAAAAACACGCGCACGTCAGAGGTGCATTGGCAACAAAAAAATGTGAAACCACGGCGAAATGCGATGCGAAGCCTCCGGCGTCGCTGGCTCCATGCACAAGGAAGGCTTGCCAATTTCGTTATGCATACCCCGCTCGCCGAAACTGCCCCCCGCAAGGTGGACGACCCGGGAGAGCAACCGCAGCAGGGGGGCAGAGGGGGAAACGACACCCGGGGTCCAGGGCGAACCCGGAGCCGGGGGGAGGAGGAGGGCAAGCGACAGAGGACGACAGGGGGGGGGGAGGAGGACGAAGCCCGGGCGTCAGCCCGAAGGACGAGCAGGAGGGAGAGCGGGCAGAGGAGCGACGCAGGACGGCGGAAGAGGGAGCGACGACACCACCTGGAGGGCAGGCGGCGGGGGCCGAGTTTTCGCAACTGCCCCCTAAAATCAACCATAAAAATCAGCATCATAAAACTCGCACACCAAAAACAATCAAACGTTCTGCCCTTGATGCCACAAGGCATGCAACGTTTCCTCACCGCCGGCCGTCTGACAAGCAAAGTCGTACACCTGAAACTTCCACGCGTTGCGGGGCCGCCCCCTGCGGCGAGCCCCAGCCTGCACGAGCTCGTAAGTGCCAGGTTGGAAAATGCACCTGCGCACGGGGCTCTTCCCTGGCATCAGGGCAATTTGCCCCAGGAGTTGCAACTGCCTGCGCGCCAGTACGTCGCTCAGCTTCTGAGCGCAACATCGCTGTATAACAGTTTCGTTGCTAATGCGGCTTATGCACGAGTGCTTGATGCCCGAGATCCGGCGCAGGCAACGCACCTGAAAAGCGTCAATCCTGCCGCGCTCTGCTTTGTTAAACCAAACAGTGTGTAAACAATATAGCAACTTGGATACTACACACGCGTCAAAGACTGCTAGCTTTTTGTCGAGGGACAATCGCGCGTGCTTCCACAATTTGCACAGCGTCTCAAAATCGGCGCTGGCCATGCCGAGCCGGCGGCTGAGTTCAGGCCCGCTCCGACCTGCGGGGCTCAAGAGTCCTCCTAAGTAGACCATGCTGTCCTTGCTCGGGATGCGGGCGCCGTCTGGCTTCGTCAAGGCAGTCTCGCAACAGACAGGCAAAGCTTCCAGCTTGCTCCAGTTGAAGGCAAGCCCGTAGTTGGACCCCGCGCAGTGGATCGCCCCCATCAGCCTGGAAGCGTAATCATCACTGACTCCAACGACAAGGGTGTCGTCGGCGTAGATGAGTTCACTAACGGGTATCCGGGCGTCTTGTGTCATGCCGTGTGCTTGGAAAGCCCGGCTCGCATCGCGCATGAGGACCGTCATGACGATTGAGAACAGGAACGGCGATGGCGGGCAGCCTTGGCAGACGCCGAAGGCTTGTGGCCTTGGCCCGGACGTTTGGCCCGCCCCCCTCACTCGAAAAGATCTGTCCGTGCAGATGGCCCGAACTGCCTCTGCGAAGTGCCAGGGGACGCCGAAGCGGACGAGCGCCTGCACCAGGGCGGTCGGCGAGACGCTGTCGAACGCCTTGGCCCAGCCCAGCGCCAGCAGGACCAGCTTGCGAGAGCGAGAACTCCAGGTGTCTTCAATCAGATCTGCGAGCAACGAACAGTGCGTCCGTGGTGCCGCGTTTTAATCAGAATCCGAACTGCGTGTCCCAAATTCTGTCTTCGGCACCTGCGCCCTTCAAATGGCCGAGGAGAACCATGGCGTACAATTTGCGCCCAATCGGAAGCAATGATATTAACCGATAATTGGCACACTCGGCCGAGTCGCCTTTCTTGAACAGCGCGATGACGACTGCTTCGTGCCGCGCATCGGGCACGGCCTTCTCGGCCCAGCACTTGTTGCAAATCAATGTAGCCCACTCGAGAGCTGAGGTACCTGGCGTGCACATAGCCTTCCAGAACTCCCCCGGAATGCCGTCGCCTCCAGAAGACCTGTTCCTTCTCAGCTTTCGCGCAGCATTGCGAACCTCTTCCGGGAGAACGGGGCCTTCTGGGACTGGGAGAACTGCTCCTGTAGGGGAAGCGCATTCGACATCTGTCACGGGTCGAACAGCCCATTGAACTCTGGAAAAGTAATCAGCGAGCGCGTCTGCCCTTTGATCGCTGTCAACCCAGTCTTCCGCTCGAGCCCTTCATGCGGCCCTGCCGCGCCACCGAAACTTTCAGCAGTTTCCGGATCTCGGCGCAATCCCCGGATGCGAGGAGATCGTCAGGCCACTTCTCTCTGTCTGCTCTGACCGACGCTTTGATCATGCCGTGAAATCGCTTTTCTCTGTCAAAGTTGCCGTGTCTCCTTGCTTCCCCTGCGCGCGCGATCAGCTCCAAAGTCGCATTGCTGATCCATGGTCGATGGCGAGTTGCCGGAACTGTAGGCAGGCACTCGCCAGAAGTATGTTTGAAGGCCGCAACCATCGCTGTGTTCAACTCATCCAAAGCACACCGGTCAGAATCGAAATCTGCCATTTTGTCAAAGAACGCGGCGTTGAAATCGTCAACCGCGCTGCCGAAAGACAGCGCCTGCAAGTCCGGCCTCTCGTTTCGCTCACGAGTGGTTTTCTCAGCACCCAGGCGCGCGCAGCAGAGGAGCAGGAAATGGCGCGACGCAAGGGCCGCATCCTTATGACTGCGAGCATCGTTGACAAACGACTGCTGGCCCCCAGGGCAACCTAGAAAATCGATTTGGCCAAAATGTTCTGGGCGAGCTGGATCAGAAGGCTTGGAACCGATGTTGTAGCACGTTATTTGCGCCTCCGGGTGGGCGAAGAACGCACTGTTGACTAGTTGTCCGCGTGTCCCACACAGCTCCAGCAGCAAACTGCGAGTAGAATTTGGGCCCTGCTGCGCCGACGGGCAGCCGAAGACATGCGGCCCAATATGCGGTAGATCGCATGGGAATTGCCTGCGCAGCCTCGCATCGAAATCTCCGAGAAGTATTGGCCCTCCATGCCCAGAGATGTCTCGGGGAAGGGTGCCCAGAGACTGGTAAAATTCTCTTCTGACCTCGTGTGGTTTGCCGCCGCGTGGGGCGTATGTGCTGAAGATCGGCACCTTGCCCCCGCTAACGCGCAGCTTCACCGCAAGCGCCCTCGACGACGCCATTCTGAATCCGATGATGCTTGTACGTATCCTTGGAGCTATGAGAAATCCAACCCCCGCTGTCCCCTGGTCGTCCGCGCCTTCAGAGAGAATCAAAAGAAAGCCAGAGTCAGTGACCTCATACGTTGACTCTGGCTTGTGAGTCTCTTGGATTGCGAGAGTATCTATGTTGAAGGTCCGCATGTGCTCTTGGAGTTCTGCGATCTTGGACTCTGTCAGCCCTTCCACGTTCCATGATCCAAATGCGACGTCTTTCCTGCAGGGGCGTAACGGCCCACCACGGTAATCGAAATCTTTCTGTGTAGCTGCTGTCGCGGCCAGCCGCGTCCTCAGTATGTACATTCATGCTGTCGTGAATTCGCAAATCATATGGGCTCATACTGGCAGTACTGCCGACTGCCAGTGCCGGTGAAACATTTGAGGGGGGCATTTCCTATTCCCCTGGGCGCCCAGTGGCGCCGGTCTGCTTCCCCTTGTAGTCGCCCTTCGCGGTGCCCTTGGCGCCTTTCGTGCCCTTCGCCGCGCGGGACACCAGATCGTCGGACTTCTTCCGGAGCTCTTTGACGAGTGGATGCCCACGCAGCTCCGCCCATGACTCCCACTCCCCTTGCCAGACGTACTCGACTCCGTTCTTCACTACGTTCTCCGTCAAAGCGTGCTCCCCGCCAACAATGACGGTGTAGGGAGCCCCGTCGGCGACCGCGATCGTGTGCGGCACCTCCCAAGTGTTCTTGAGAATGTACTTCAGGCCGAAACAGAAGTTTCGGGCGGCGCGCTCGATAGGGGACCGGTCCTGGTTCGCCCAGATCTGCTTCCCCCCGCTCCGAAGGCCAGCGCCCCGCAGGAAATCGACCGCGCTGTCACGCTCCAGCGTCGTCCCGAACTCGGCGAAGATGATGCCTGAGTAACCTCCCTTCGAATATACCTTCATTGGGGGAGGGGCTCCCAAATACTTCAATCGCTCCTGCAACCATGCCGTCGCCTGGGAGAGGTCGGAGAGGCCCTCCAGATTACCGATCACAGCCGTCACCGTCCTCTTGCCTACGGTCGGGTCCTGGTTCGCGCCCTTCTTCATGATCGCGTGCTCGCCCTCTTGCTTCATGTACTCCTCGATGTAGTTGCGAACCATGGTCCCGACGTCGTCGGTTGGAAGGGGCGCCTTCTTCACCAGCTCCTCGTATAGGTTCGCCAGCTTGTCCACGCGGGCCTCGGCACTGATGATGCTCGCCTCGACGTCCGCAAGCCGGTTGCACATCGTCTCGCCGAGAGTGGTGAATTCGAGCTTCAGCTTCTCGAAATCCTCCCGCAAGCGCTCCACCACTGACGTTACGGGGGTCAACTGTTGCTTCAAGAGAGCCGCGATGCCCGACATCGTAACCGGCTCCGTCAACGGACCCCCCTCCGTGCCACTCGGTAGAGCAGCTCCTGTAGCGGCGTCGGCATTCGAGAAGTCCGGCTGCCGAAAAGGGTTCCCGAGCTGTTTATCCTTCTCCTCGTCGTCCGAGAGCAAGCCATCGTCCATCTCGTGCAGGGGGCTCCTCAGGCGGGCCCTCTTGTCGGCGGGAGTGGCAAGGGGCACAACTTCGACCGGCGTTGCCTCAGAGGATGAGCTGCCAAGTACTCCACGCACTGGAGTGCCCGGCTGGCGAGTGTTCACCGGCATGGAGTGTTCGAGAGAAAATCAAATACAATCTGAAAGGGTGTAGGGTGTAGGGTGAGAGCAAAGGTGAGAGAAAAATGTGAAGTAATGATCATCACCATCACAATATCCCTACCCCCTCCTTCCCTTTCTCCCCCGGGGGGGTCCCCGTCTTCCCCCTCCTCCCACTCGTCCTACTCCCTCCCCCATCGTCATCATCATCATCATCAGCATCATCATCATCATCATCATCATCATCATCAGCAGCAGCAGCATCATCATCATCATCAGCATCATCATCATTAGCAGCAGCATCGTCATCATCATCTGCATCGGCATCATCACCATCAGCAGCAGCAGCACCATCATCGGCATCATCATCAGCAGCAGCATCATCATCCCCATTCTGACTGTCTCCTCAGTATTGTTCTTTCCCGCCTCCCTCCTCCTCCTCCATCCTCTCCTCTCCCTTCTCTCTCCTCCTCCTCCTCCTCCTCCTCCTCCAACTCCTCATCCGACCAGTGGAAGGGATGCAGTGACATTCGGATCCTGGATCTGGATCGCCAACTCGCGGGTGGGCGCGATGACGAGCAGGGCGACGTCCCGGGGGCCCATGTTCTTCTCGATTATGTTGGAGAACGCTGGGAGAAGGAACGAGATGGTCTTGCCGCTGCCCGTCGCGGCCACTCCAATGACGTCCTTCCGCCTCCCCGTGATCCTCCCCATCATCACCCATCCTCTTCCGTCCTCTCTCCTCTCCTCGTCTTCCTCCGCCTGCTCGCTCCTCGTCCTCCACCTGCCTTCCTCATCATCATCCTGACCAGCATCCTTTCCTCCTCCTCCTCTTCCTCCTCCTCCTCCTCCTCCTCCTCCGCGTCCTTCTTCTCCATCGCCAGGGGCCAACAATACTGCTGGATCTGGGAAGGCGCCGGGAAGCCCGCGCGGCCCAGGGCCTCCTGGATGGGCGCGGGGAAGGGCGCCTGGGCGTGCGGCATCCTCGTCGCCGCCGCCATCGTCGCCGCGGGTCGAGATTCACGCATTGAGGCTCTAAGACCTTGTCGGGAGCTCGCAAACATAGATTAGCGATCCATGGATTTGGCGCGCAGTCGCCAAATCCATGGATCGGGGGAGGCGCTCTCCCCAGAATGCGGCCGGTGCCGCCTCGTTCGGCGGCGGAAAACCGCGATTTCCCATGGAAATGGGCCCCGTCGCTAATCCACGCCCCCTGAATCTTTGTTCAGGATCGCCTGATTGAGGCTCTAAAATCTTTGGCGTTGTGGCCATGTTGTTTGCGACTCCCCGGGTCCCCCTCGTCGCCACGGCTGCGTCTGCATCGAGATCCTGGCCGGAAAGATGGCTGGGGCTCGAACGTTGTCGTCATCGTCGTCCGTGTCGTCGTCGTCGTTTTCACGTCGGCTGCGTCGTCGTCAGAGGGGTGAAGCTAAAGTGAAGTTGCTTGCTGTGATTGGGGATACTTCTGGGCGTATCCAGATTTCCCTCGTCGCCACGATTAGCCTCGAAATCATGGCCCGAACGAGCTCCAAGAAGAGGTACGGAGTTCAACCTTCGTCGTGACAGCTGTTGTTGAAGTCGAATCCGAAGCCGAAGTCGTCGTCGTCGTCCAAGTCGTCAATGTCGTCCAAATTGTCCACGTCGTTCATATCGTCTGTCAACGTCGTCAACGTCGTCGTCTACGTCGTCTGCGTCGTCAGTGCCGTCGACATCACCGCCCCGCCAATGAGGCCCCAGGGCGCATCCGTGAACTTGGCGTACCGCTGGAACTGGCTCAGGACGCGCCCGCTGGGGTCCTCGATCGAGGGCAAGGGGTCCACAGGAAGAGGAGCGAGGAGCGAGGTGTTTTGACACTGTTGGCCCTGTCTGAACTTCTGGAGGCCCGAAGGTCTCACAGGAGGCGAAAACTTAGGAGGACGACGGCGATGAGGAGTGAGGGGACAGACGGGGAGGGGAAGGGGGAGGTGGAAGGCGTGAGGAGGAAAGAGGGTGGGAAGGCAAGGAGGAAAGAGGAGGAGGAGGAGGAGGAGGAGGAGGAGGAGGAGAGGGAAGGACGGAGGAAGGAGGAAGGAGGGAGAAGCGAGCGGGAAGATGCGTAAGAGGGAGGAGGGAGGAGCAAGGAGAGAGGAGGGCGAGGGGGACTGGGAAGTGATGGTGATGGTGATGAGGAGGAGGAGGATGAGGAGGAGGAGGAGGAGGACCAGAGTAAGCCCAACGTGCATCAAAGATGCCGCCATACACCCGAAGAGGAGAACAAGGAAGACGGGGAGGACGAGCACGGACCGGCCCCGCCCAGCCCTCGACGCAGGGGCGGGTTCGGCGCACCTGCGTCGAACCCGCACCTGCCCGCGAAATATAGCCGCGCCCCAGACGCCGGCACGTACGGAGGCGAGTTTTCGCCCCCCCCGACGCAATGGCAAGGCTCACTGCGGCAGTCCGCCGCATGGGCTTCGCGGCCACGGGAAGACGCCTGGCAGCAGCCGCCGACGTCGACCTCGTGGCCGACTCTCTCGGCCACCACCGCGGCGACAACGGCAGGGAACAGACTCACACTGGCGCACTGGGCCGTGGTACACCTGCTCCTGGTCTCGCCGCAGGTGGCGAACAAAACAGCGCACCACTGCTCCGTTGCGCACCTCCCCTCCACACCGCAGCAGCACCACAGCGCAACCCGCTTCTCTTGGAGGGCGATGGCATCCAAGGTATCCCGAACACTTCCTGATATGCACTCCTGCTCTGGAAACCCTGCGAAGAGGCTGGCGGCGGTCCCCTCGTCCTCCCCGACGGCCGCCACGAGGGCCGTGCTGCGCGGCGTGTGCGGTTCACTCAGGCGCGCTTCGCCGACGACTCTGGCCGCGGCTGCCAAACAGTCTCCCCCCCAGAGGCCACTTGACGGCGAGCACCCAACACGACCGGGCGCCGCGCCCCCCCAACCCCCGCGAAGTTTGCATCCAGCGACGCCCACCCTCCACCCAGAACCCTCCGACCTACGGTTCCCACCACAACCTCCACTGCTCGCCGGCACCCCACAGCCACCAAGACCTCTGGGGGGCGCCAGCACTCTTCTTGACGAGCCGACTCGGGCGACCAGCGCAGACGCAAGCGCCAAGAGGTGTCGCCCGACTCAGTCGGGTACCTTTCGGGGGCACGCACACATGGATCAGCGTTCCATGGATTTGATGCGGCCGGTACCGCCTCGCTCGGCGGCGGAAATGCGCGATTTCCCATGGAAACGGGACCCGTCCCTAATCCTCGCCACCTTGATCCATGTTTGCGATCGCCTGAACATTGGTAGAGGTCAAACACAAAAACACCGTCGTAGTCACCACCCCGACACGCGAAGTCGTTTGGTAAAAGCGCCCAGAGAAGGAATCGAACAGGGCAGGGCTGTTCAGTAAACGCCCTGGGCCGTTTAGTAAACGCTAGTTGTCCGGTCCCAGTGGGTTTTCCTCCTTTGAATTGGGGAGCTGCGCTGTGCGCCGCGCCGCCCGCGCCGCGGCGCCACGGCAGCGCCCTGGACGTGGACGTCCGCAGCGGCAGCTCGCGCTGAGCGCGAGGCCTGTGGCCGCCTGCCGCCGCGCCGGGAGGGGGAAGAGCACGACGAGAGGAGAGCAGAGAGCAGATGGTGGGGGGAGGCAGGGGTGCTGGACCGTCTTCTGCACGGCTCCACGCCAGGGGCCACCCCCGCCCTGGAAGCCTCCCCCGAGGGCTCCCTCTCTCCCTGCCGCCCTCCTCCCCCGTGTCCTCCCATGGAGAGCTCTCGGGCGCTTCAGGAGGCCGGGAGGGCCTCATCGTCCGCCCTCGCAGTTGCCCGTGGGGGCCTGCATCTCTCCTCCTCGTGTCGTCCCCTCTCTGCGCCTGTCTCCACCTCGTGGCCCGGGCCCGTCCTCCCCTCCGGGCCCTGGCCCGCCAACGAGGGCCGCGGCCACACGGAGAGAACCAGCGGACCCGCAGCCCGCTACTCGCGGGAGGCCGGCGACACCGGCCAGCACGAGCACGAGGACGGCGAAGAGCAGGAGCGAGCGCAACGGGAGGAGCAGGAGGACGAGGAGGAGGGACGACGAGGAGGACGGCAGCGACACGGGAGGAGGAGGAGGAGGAGGAGGAGGGCGCGGAGGGAGGAGCAGGCGGAGCACGGGGAGGCAGAGACAGGGAGAGCGGGGCGGAGGCGGAAGACGAGGCGAGGGGTGCAGCCCCCCTGCCCGCCCGCCCGCCGCGCGCGCGCGCCTGCACCTTCACCTCCTGGTCGTTGATCGTCTGCACGTTCAGCCCGTGGTTGCTCAGCCCCTTCGGCTTGTCGTCGCCACCTCTCCGACGGACGGGCTGCCCCCCGCCCACGCCCCCGGGGGGGGCGGCCCGCCGCGAGAGAGGCGCGAGGGGCGCCCCCCTTCCCCCGCGCCTCCGGGGCCCCCGGTCGGGTGCTGCTGGAGGTGCCCCTGGCCCAGGGTGCCCCCATGATGTCCAGGCAGGCCCCTGCGGCCTGCGGACGAGACGAAGCCAGCACGAGGATAGATTCGGGGGAGCCCGAGTCGAGAATCTCTGGGATCCGGCGGCTCCGGAGGATGTATCGGGCGCCGCGGCGTTCTTGGAGCGTTCTGGAACGCTCGGAGAGCGTCCCGGCACGCTCTGGAAGGGATTTATCCTCGTCCTAGCCCCGTTCGATCCAGAGCCACCCTCACGAGGCCCAGGGGGCCCCAGGGACTCCAAAATCGAGCGAAAAGCTGGGGGCACCCTGGGCCAGGGGCACCCTGAGCAACCCTCGACCCTGGGTCTCGCTCCCGGGTCGACCTGGCTCGAAACAGAACGTACTCGAGGGGGCCCTATTCTGGGGGAACCAAAATTGAGCAGGGACCGACAGACCCGGCATTCCTACAGGCCTACAACGAAACGTTCTTATAGAGCCCCAAAAAGTTCTAAGAACAAAGGCAATGTTCTTAGAACACAAGCCCAACAAGACAGTCCCAGCCAGAAATGTTCTAAGAACATGTCGTGGAAACCACACAATGTTATTAGAACATTGCTTGGCAGGCCTACAGGCACGCCACGACGCGCAGCTACTGCATGACGAAAGGCACCGATGCCGCTACTCCCTGGACCTCTCCTGGGGTGCGCTCTGATCCGAATCTCGAGGCGAACCCATCGGCGGCGACGAGGGCCTCCCGGGAGGCCCAAGAGAGGGAAAGCGAGGGAACGGTGGCGGTCTGGGTACACGTCGCTCATTTCTAATCGTGCTCATCTCTGATTGCGCTCGTTTCTGACTGTTCCTGGCCCCCCACTGGCCAGGAAGAGGCCCCCGATAGAACCATTCGGAATGGAAGGACCTTGGCCCCCCCGAAAAATCAAAGAACCTTCGAAGAACGAGACGCCGTCAACGCGCACCTCTTCCTCCTCTGACCTGCCGGCCGGCTCCCCGGGGAGCCGGCCCTCTCCGCGGGGGGCCGCGCGCCGAGGACGGGCCGCGGCCCCCGGCGCCCGCCGCTCGCCCCCCGAGGGCGCCCCGTGCCCCGCCCAGCTCGCGGCGCTATATGGGGTGCTGAGGGGCCCTCGCCGTGGCCCGCCCCCCGCCCCGCGGACCCCCGCTCGCCGGGGGGGCGGCCAGGAGGGGGGCGTCCGAGAGGGAGGGGGCGCGGGTCGTGGCCGGCGGCACGTGCGCGGCCCGGGCGGGGGCCGGGGGCGCAGGGAAACAGAGCGGGGCGCCGTGCCAGCTGGGGAGATGCCACGGGCCAGGCCATGATGTCCACTCCCCCCTGGCCATCGACCCCCTCTTGGCCGCCCCCGAGCTCGCCCGCCCCCTGCCAGAAGGGCGCGGCCTGCGGCGGAGATCCAGGGAAGGAGGGCAGGCCCCGCGAGGGCAGCAGGCGTTGAGGGACCCCTCCCCCCGGACCGCTGCCCCCGCCCCCGCCGCCGCACCCGCCGAAGTCCCCGCCGCCACCCATGCCGCCCATGCAGCCGCCCATGCCGCCGCCCATGCCGCCGCCCATGCCGCCGCCCATGCCGCCGCCCATGCCGCCGCCCATGCCGCCCATCATGCCGCCGCCCATGCCCCCCATCATGCCGCCGTCCATGCCGCCCATGCCTGGCATGCCGCCCATGCCGGGCATGCCGCCCATGCCGGGCATGCCGCCCATCATGCCCATGTCCATGCCAGGCATCATGCCTCCTGCATCCGGACCCGAAAAACAAAAAGCACCCCGGCCCCCGCGGCTGCGAGCGGTTGTGCGGTGAGCGGGCTGGAGGGGAGGGCAATGCCCCATTCCCCCCCAACCTCCCGCACCTTTTCGTCCTCACCTCTCCCTTCGCAGATCCCCGCCCTTCCCCACCTCCCCTCATTTCCCCTCCCCTCCCCTTCCTCCCCCTCATCTCCTCCCTCATCCAACCTGTTCTCTTCATCCCACCCCTCTCGCCCACGCCTGTATATCCCCTCTTTCCGTGCCAACCCTTCTCCGAGATGCCCTGTTCAATGCGACCTAGAAAACTACACTACACAAGTGCAAAACAGAAACATGTGTTTGAATTTCCTGATGTGTTCCACGCCTGCCCGCCGTGAAAAGTGCCACAATTAATGTGCGAAATATCTGCTCTGTCTACTATCTATGTGTACATGTACACATATATATATATATATATATATCGTGGTATCCCTCCCTCGCTAAGTGATTTTTTTTTTCTCTCTCTCTCTCTCTCTCTCTCTCTCCCTGACAGTGGTCGCAAACACTCGGTCTCTCTCTCTCTCTCTGTCTCTCTCCCTCTCTCTCTCTATATATATACTCCGTGTCTTTCTCTATCCCTCTGTCTCTCTCTCTCTCTCTCTCTCTCCCTCGCTCCCTATCACTAGTTATGCTACTTATCTGCTCACTCGATCTACCCTCTGGACTCACTCTGCTCTCTATCTCTTTACAGGCTCGGAAGTACTTCTCCGAACGCCACACCAGGAGCCCCAACAGCACCCGAAAGACAAAGGAAGGCCTCTGCGCCAAACTCCGACCACATCCGCGGACGCGCGGTCCAAGCGCCCTCCCCAGAAAGTTCTCGACGGGCTTCCGCCTGCGGGGAGGCCCTGGGGTGATCCACTC
>CAUYUJ010015682.1:886087-893465 GCA_963575745.1 Prorocentrum cordatum
CACTCGAGCCTTAGTTGCGGATCCATCCAATTCACATGGACGGCTCGTAGCCGATCGGTCTGCAAAGCGCCGCGGTGACCCCAGAAGGCGTTGCCATTGGCGAACTCCTCGCGAGGTACGCTGGCGACTTTCACCCACGGCGCCGCGCGAATCGCCTCGAGCAGCGCCCACTTGTGAACGGCCGCGCGCCCCTCGCCAGCGGACTCCGCAAGCAGCATCCAGGTCCTCAGCATGAGGTCCGTGGAGCCGGCGGAATCCGCCACGTAGAACAAACCAGTGTCGATGTCGAGGTCGCGGTCACCGTCGGCGTCGGCCGCGCTGCTGCCAGGCGCGCCGGCGTGAGCAAACTGGCCTTGGGGCTGTGCACCGTCCAATGCAAAGACGGCCTGAATACGACCAGTGCCCAGGCGGTCGCGGAACGCTGCCACCAGCGGCCGCAGGACGACAACGCTCGGCTCGCAGTACAGCACGCCCTGAGTCAGCCCACTGGCCACGACGGTCGTGAGCACCGCATGCCGATGAATGGCCGATTCCCGCGCGTCCACCGTCTCGCTGTCGATCGCCTCCACGGGCCTCTCGTCGTCGTCGTCCGTCTGTGCCACTGGCGGCACGACGACGCAAGCGACATTTGGCAGTCCGTCGGCGTCCACGGACCTGCACGCACCGGGAGCAACACCAACGACGAGGACGCCTGACCGCTCGCCCGCGGCACGGAGGCTGAACACCATGTTCTGCACCAGGGGTCCCGCCTCGGAGTCCGCGAAGGTGACGATGACCGGGTTCCTGTCCTGCCGCGCCAGCTGCTTGATGGCGCTGTGGAGTACCCCTGCGCTCAGAGCAGAGATCTGGCTGTAGAAGACCGGGTTCATGTCGTCGCAGTTGAACGCGTAAAACAGCTCTGCCATGGCGCCGTTGGCGTCGCCGTCGCCGAAGCAGGCGCCTAGGCCCAGGGCCTCTTCGCCAAACTGCTCGCGGAGCCAGGTGTGGCTTTTCTGCTTCCGGAAGCAGGGGAGGCCCACGTCCGTGAACGCGGCCAAGGCCTGCGGCGTTGTCTGCGTCTGGATGCTCAGGCCGCGGGAGACGGCCATCCTGTACCAAAACTCCTCCGCGTTGCGGGTGTTGGCCAGGATCGCCTCGCTGCCCTGCATCCACGCCTCATAAGCGCCCATCATCACGTCGGCGGCATCCCTGCCCATGTGCACCACCTTGTCGTTGATGCCGTGGAAATCCATGCAGGGGATCACCTTGATCATCTTGGGGTCCTCCAGGAAGTCCGCGACCGAGGGGCTGTGAGGGGCAATCCAATAGCTGTCGTCGCGAACGTTGACGACCTCGGCGTACAAGAAGCCCTCGCTCTCCTCCAGGGCCTTGGCCTGCTGCCACATGCTGCTCAGCGACCGCCACCTCCGGAGCAGGGACACCCCGGCCAGCGTCCGCAACGGGCTGTACTCGATGATCATCCGCCGGTGCGCACTGTCGTTGACCCGCTCCGTCAGCTCCAGCCCGTCGGGCTCCACGCCGCCCTGGCGTTAGGTCGGGCATGTCCCCCCCACAGGCGAATTTCGGGCAGCAAATCATATCTATATATATATATATATAGATATAGATGTATTCAAGAAATGCCCCCCAAAAAACAGCAGCAACAACAACAACATCGTCACCATAGGATTGTTAGAAGATTTTTGAGTCTTCCTCCTGTAGACAGAGGGACGTGCCCGACTTCGGCCTGGCACGTGGTGGCGCCGGCCGCCGCCGCGAGGCGGCAGCTGGCCTTCAGGAGGCCCGCCTCGAAGCCGTGGCGCGTCTCCCGCAGGCCCGCGAGCCTGGGGTCGACCACGAAGCGGCCCGCGTGACGCTCCGGGTGGTGGAAGGCCCTGCGGGTGCTGTTCCCGTCGAGCGGCGGGGAGGGTGACGGGCCGGTTTTCCACCACCACCACCACCACCAGAAATTGGAGGGGGAAGAGGAGGAGGAGGAGGAGGAGGAGGAGGAGGAGGACAACGAACGAAGAGGAGGAGGAGGACGAGGAGGAGCAGGAGGAGGAGGAGGAGGAGGAGGAGGAGGAGGAGGAGGAGGAGGAGGACCCCCTCCCCCTCCAACTCATGGTGGTGGTGTTGGAAAACAGACCCATCAGAGGGGGCCAGCGACAGGAAGAGGTCGAGCCCGTAGCCACGGGCCGCGTAGGGGGCGACGGCGAGGAAGAGAGAGAGCTGCACAGACACTGGCGTTCGGAGCTCCGCGTGTATGTTGTCCCCGTCGCACTCGAGGACTACATCCCAGAAGTGATTTCGAGCACCCAGAAGAGTATCGAAACAGTGTCGAACGAGTATCGCCTCCCGGGGCCCGACACGTGAAAACCCTCCAGTTTCGGTACTCCTCTCGGTGCTCGAAATTCTTTCTGGTGGTCAAGGCCCAAGTGGGCTGGAGCATGAGAACATCATAAAGCTCCGCGCGGATTCCTTGGATCGGCGCCGGGTTCCCCATCCAGGCGCGCGGAGCGCGCGCCGGGGACGGCGCCAGAGGCGCCGCCAGGGAGGGGAAGGGCCAGCGCCGACCCAGGAGAAATCTGCCCGGAGCGCTCCGAAGGCCCACGTTTTCGGCGGCGAGCGAGAGGAGGAAGATGAGAAGGAAAAGGCCTTCTCAGAAGGCGGCGGGACTTCTCGAAAGCCCTCGCGCCTCCAGAGAAGCTGCTGTCTGCCCTCGGGGCCAGGGGGAAGACTTCCGAGCCTTCCGAAGAGGAGGCCCGCCCCCCTTCTCGCTTCCGCCCACCATCGCTCGCCGCCGACGCGTGCTGATGTTAGGAAGCAACTGCTGGGAGGTGTTCGTCGGAAAGATTAAAGCGGCGGATTAAGCCACATCGCGGGACTGTTACGCCGGAGTGGGCCTCGGATTAAGCCGGATTTAGCAGGATTAAGCGGGACTAAGCGGGATTCAGCCGGACTGACCCGAACTTCGGACCGGGGCAAGATCAGAATTCGACCTCCCAGGAGTTGCGTCCAAACTGATGCAGCCTTCGCCCTCCTGGTGATGACGTTCTCGACCAGCGGCGCGAGCAGCATGCGGTCGGGGGTGCCCGCCACGAGCACGGCCACGCGCGGGGGCGCCGGCGGCCCGCCGGGCCGCAGCGCCGCCGCCGGGCCGCCGAGGAGCGCCCCAGCGGCGAGGAGCCCAGGGAGCCAGCCCGCCGCCATGGCGGTCCGCGCCTCGTGGAGGGGCGACTTCGGAAACCTGCCCTCCACTTCCCATGTTTCCCCATCTTAGCTGCCCCGATACGCAGCACGCAACACGCAGCGTATCGATGCGGAGCTCCACACGTAGACTGAAAACGTAGGTCTGACGCGATGCGCTCGCCAAAACGTGGGCCAACACGTGGCGCCAACACGCAGCGTATCGGCACGCACGTTTTGAGCACGGTGCGTGTTGCGTATCTCAACACGGGCGT
Organism: Prorocentrum cordatum; assembly: GCA_963575745.1. Taxonomy (NCBI): domain Eukaryota; class Dinophyceae; order Prorocentrales; family Prorocentraceae; genus Prorocentrum; species Prorocentrum cordatum. The sequence continues at coordinate 889,528 of CAUYUJ010015682.1, forward strand.
ACCAGGGCAGCCAAGTTCCTCATGCCTCCCTGGGGGTCGACGAGGAATGGTGTCTGTGCTTTTTTCCCTCCCGGAAGCCCCGAACCCAAAAACGTTCTCATCTCCCGGGGGCACACCTCTTCCTTCCGCCGCCCTCCGCCGGCCTTCCGCCGGCCCTCCGCCGGCGGAGGCGGCCTCTCGCACGACTTCCGCCGACCCTTCCGCCGCCTTCCGCCGCGGAGGAGATGGCAACTCCTTCGATCCTCGAAGGCAAGGCCCTTTCTAGAACGCCTCAGAGAAGCAGACACAAAAATCCAAGGATTCCCCACATGTTCCCATATGTTCTGGCTTTTCGTCTTCCCCTCATTTCGCATATCTCCCATATTAGTTTCCTGGGGATTGACGATGAATGGTGTCTGTGTGTTTTCCCCCTCCTGACCTCAGCGGCTCACATGGACCCGGGGGTGCTGGAGGTGTCCCTGGCCCAAGGTGTCTCCAGGATTCCGCTCCTCTATGGAGCCCCCTCAGACAGGGGAGAGAGTTCATCCTTCGACTGTGCTGTGCGCCCTTGTTGCGGGCATGCTTTGTCTCAGCCGCGCGGCGGCGATGGTTGCCATCGAGCAGACCCCCCCTTTTCAGAGGCCTCCTGGATAGGGTCGGAGCAGATGGTGTCGGAGGATCGCGCCGCATCGGCGATACATCGGCGATGCATCGGCGATGCATCGGCGATGCACTGGCGATGCATCGTCGACGTCGGCGGTGCATCGGCGACGTCGGCGTGAAGCAAATCGGGCTCCGCATCGAGCCGCATCGGCGATGCATCGGCGATGCGGCGCGATCCTCCGACCCCATCTACTGGGACCCCATCTAGGAGGTCTAGACTTTTGCCTTTCACGCTTTCGAGCTCCCAGCGCAGGGCCAAGAAATCAAAAGAATAAACACTCCCCGGTCTGCTTGAGCTCTCTGGGGCCTCGTGGCGGGTGCTCTCTGGAGGCCGCAGGACCCCCTTGGAAACCTAGGGTTAGGTCGGGCGTGTCCTCCTAGAGACGGATTTTGGACGAAAAAGAGAAAAGTGACAACAAATGCTCCAAAGTATTCGAAAATATTAGAAAAATCATCCCCAGACTATTCTTGGACTATTTTCGAATATTCCTCCTGTAGAGTAACACGACCGACTTAAACCTAGGGCATCTACTGACCCAGGTCAATCCAGACCTGGGTCAATCAGGCGTTGCAGGACCTTGCAGGATCCTGCAGGATCCTGCACCCGAGCCCGGGCCGGTGCACCCTGGCACTGCAGGATCCTGCAAGATCTGGCGCTCTGACCCCGAAAACCCCGGGGACACCTTCGGCCGGGCACACTCCGGGCAACCCCCGAATGGACCGGGTAGGGTACATCTGGCGCGCAACGCGCGCGCGCGCCGCCGCGGCCCTGCCTGAGGCGGAGCCAGAGCGGCCTCGAGCCGGAACGGCTACGGAGCCTGCTGGAGTCCTGATTCGACCAAGGGTGCTCACTTGGTCTGGACCAGGCCCATCCTCGGCTGCACGCAAGAGTGACCCCAGCCAAGAGTGACCTGTGCTGCGCGGCTCTTGGGGGGCCGCGGGGGGGCCCAACCCGGGCGCGCAAGACGCCACTACCGCGTCGCGTTCGGCGATCGGGGGGCCCCAATGGACCCGCACCGAAGGCCACTCCAGCGAAGGGCCACTCTTACGTCTAGTCGACCCGTCCTCCCCCGTTTCGACTTCTCCCGGCTTGTCTGCCGATTTCTGCCGATGCGATTCCCTTCGACCGCCCGCCCGCCTTGTCGATTCGATTCTGGGCCTGCCTGAATCTTGGCGGCCCCCTCGGCAGGCCTTCGACGGCATGCCGCTGCCTCGGGCCCTTCGGCGGCCCCTCGGGCCCTCATCTCTTCTCCCCAAACGCACACACACACACACGCGCGCGCGCACGCACACACGCACGCACACGCACACGCACACGCACACGCACACGCACACACACAAACACATTCACACACACACACATACACACACACAAAAAAACATACACACACACACACGTTCACACACACACACACACACGTTCAGACACACACACACACACACACACGTTCACACACACACACCACACACACACACACACACACCCACACGTTCACACACACACCCACACACACACACACGTTCACACACACACACACACACACGTTCACACACACACACACACACACGTTCACACACGTTCACACACACACACACACACACACACACACGCGCGCACGCACGCACGCACGCACGCACGCACGCACGCACGCACACACACAGACACACACACACACACACACACACAGACATCATGTTCAAACGTCGCAGCACGGTAGAGGCAGTCCGCGCGCGCGTTCGGGCACGCCGGGCAGCGGCACCGCTGCCTGCTCGGCGGCAGGCGCGAGAAAGAAGGGCGGAAAGGGGGCGGCCGCGGGGCGAGCAAGGGGGAGGGAGGGCGCTCACGCGGCAGGAGCAGCTGCGGAGCGGCCGGGGCGGCCAGCTGGTGCTGTACCCAACACACACACACACGAACACGCGCGTTCGGAGGTTCACGGCGCTCTCTTGGGGATCGGCGCTGGACCCCCGTCCCCTCCCTGGGAAGCGCGAGGCGCGCCAGGGGAGGCGCCGGAGTCGCCGCCAGGGAGTGGGAGTCCAGCGCCGATGCAAGAGGTCCGCGCGGACCTCCGGAAGTTTAGGGCATTGCTGCTGATTTTCTTTTTCGAGCTTCCCCCCTCCCGCCCCCTTCTCCCCCTGCCTCCCTCTCCCTCACCGCCCTGGGGTCCTCCGAAAGCTGTGCCGAGGGCCGACTCTCTAATCTTATCAGCTTGCTGTCCGCCCGTCGTCCTCCACATCCAGGCATCGAGCCGCCGCCCGGCCCGCCGCCCTGCATCATCCGCTGCTGCATCATCTCCAGCATCATGGACTGCTGCGTGTTCATGCCAGGAGTGCCCATCGCAACTGTTCTTAACCCTGTGCCAGGCCGAGATTGGCTCAGGTCATGTGCCCGTGGCGGCGGAAAGCGACCTCGACCTCGAGCCGAAACCGGCTGCGCAGGGAGCTGGGTCGCCCTTCCACCCCCCTTCGACTGCCCCAGGGAAAGGGAAGGGGGGGGGGGAGGGCTTGGGAGGTTGGGATTGCCCTAAGACTCCTAGAGGCTCTGAGGGATCTAAGCAGCTCTGGGAGGTTCCTGGGCCACCCATCCTCCATCATCCCTATCCCTTTTCGTCCTCGTGCTGCTACTCGTCTTCCAGTCTCACTAGTTCACGACTCTTCTACGGGGGCGTGACCTCTGATGGTGCAACGGGGGGATGGTGGGCCAGAGGGAAACTAGCGTTGATCAGTCAAGCCTGAAAGGCACAACGACTGGTGGGAACAACAACTATTCGTCCTCATCCTCCTCCTCCCCCACATCCCTCCTTCTAGACAACTCCTACCTGTCAGACTACCAGGCGCAGGCCGGGCTGGACGTTTCGCATGAGACCGTGGTTTTCAAACTGTGGTTTCCGCACTAGCGCCGCGCCATTCGTTCTAAAAGCTCCCGGCAGTTACACGGATTGAGCCCGACACGCTTTCGAAATGACGCCCTCGCCCGAGACGGCTTCCTCGACCAGTATTACTACAAAGGGTACCCGTCGGTCGGAAGATGCAGGTAGAAACATGAAGCAGGCAGGCGCTGGAAGTGGACTGCGCCTCCGCCCGCCCCCCGAGGAGGGGAGGGAAAAAGCGCTCGACTCCTGAAGTGGGAGGCGCCCGCAGCAGACTGGGATCTGGAAGTCCAGAAATACCTACCTTTAATGACCGGTTCGCGAATGAGGCGGAAGAGGCGTGCCGTGCGCACGGGGGAGGGGGACGAGGAGGAGAAGGAGGAGGAGGAGGAGGAGAAGAAGGAGGAGAAGGAGAAGGAGAAGTGAGAA
>CAUYUJ010015682.1:893565-918565 GCA_963575745.1 Prorocentrum cordatum
TCCTCCTCCTCCTCCTCCTCCTCCTCCCCCTCCTCCCCCTCCCATTCCTCCGCCTCCTCTCCCTCCTCCCCCTACTGGACCAACTTTTGGATTCACGCTGGAGGGACGAACGTGCTGCAGAAACCAGGCCGGCGTTGTGGCAGCCTGGCTAAGGAAAACCGGTCCCTCTACAGGAGGAACATCAAACAATAATCTAAAGAAATAGTCTTGGGACGATGTTTGGGCATGTTTGGCTATTTGGTGGCGTGCTTGGCGTATCTTTTATGTGTCGTCCAACATCCTCCTGTAGGGGGACATGCCCGATCAAACTGTAGGCCTACAGCGACATGCTCTTAGAACCAATGAATGCTCCAAGAACAGGAGCAGTGTTCTTAGAACATAAGCCCGATGTGCTGAAGACAAGACAGACTCCGCCAGGACTGTTCTCATAACATGTCGTGCAAGCCACAAAAGGGTATTCGAACATTCTTTGGTGGGCCCATGAGCGAGCCAGGACGCTTCGCCACTGCTTGACCCGTGTTCCCTGGCTTCCCCCCCGTTCGCTCTCCCTCCCTCACGCGCCGCCATGGCTCTGCCCGGCCGCTCACCGCCGCCGCCCCGGGCTGCTCGCAGCCGCCGCCCGCGCCGGCCCTCCGGGCTTGGTCCTGCCACCCGCCGCAGCTGCCCCAGCTTCTGCTGGCAACCACGCCTGGCCCCTCCCTGGGGCAGGGCGGCCTCCAGGCTTCGACAACATTCGTTCTATATTTTGCACTTCGGGGTGGTACCCACCCCCGCACTGCGCCCCCTGCCTCGCCGCCGACGAAGCGTCAAGTCGGCAGCAGAACACTGAGGCCGAAACTCATGGCAATCGCCCGTCGTGGTGACAAGCCGACTGCGTTCGAGGCATTCGCTGGCTCGAGGCTCTCCAATAAAGAACCAGCATGACCGAGGCCACTCTTCAGAAGTCGCACAATTGCTCCCGCACATTAGCTGGCGACATCTGGTTCCAAATTCGCGTCGCCAAACTCCTCAAGCAGCTGCCATCCCTGCCCCAACTGCCCTGCTCTCTCGCGTGATTGGGTAGCAATGCTAGCAGTGATGGCATCTGGCTCCAACTTAGATTCCCTCAAGTCTCTCAGCAACGACAGCGCCCGCTTCCACTCCAAGCTCATCCCGCACGCACTCATCACAGCGCTATAAGTTCTGGTGTTCGGCTTCACCCCCGCCTCCCACGCTTCCGCCAACAACGACAATCCAGTTTCCCACTGATCACCTTGTCCACAAGCATGGATCGCAACGTTAAAAGTAATGGCGTCGGGCTCCACACCCTCGCCCTGGAAAAGCCTCAGCAACGACATCACCACCTGCCATCGCCCACTTCTCGCGCAAGCGCTGATTGCACTATTCATGCTGACTAGGGCTGGGCGGCCAGTAGCCGAATATTCAATGACAATCAGTGCGTCGCTGGTGGAAAAGAGGTCAGACGTGTTTGCCAGCATGGGCCCCAGACGATGAGTTTTCGCACCCTGAAGGTACAAGCTATGTGGTGCAACATGCGTGCTGCAATAAATACGGTGTAGGCTGTGTGGTGGAAGCTACGTGGTGCAATATATCTGGTGCAAGCTATGTAGCGTGTGGTGTAATATCTCTATATATACGGAGAGAGAGAGAGAGAGCAAGTTGTCTGGTGCAAACTATGAGGTGCGACCGATGGCGAAACATGGAAAACAAAAAGAAAGCATCGAAAACATGGAAAACATGCTCCAAACAAAACCCAAAACAGTCAAACAATGCTCAACAAATTGGCCCCCATACTATTGTTGTTGACTGTTTCTGAATACTCCCCCTGTAGAGGGACAGGCCCGACTTAATGCAAGCACTGTGTGGGAGAAAAAACACCTGACGGTGAGCATCGGCTGCGAAAAATCGCCACGGGTTTGCGCCAGGCCCTGAGTGCTGGTGGGCCAGATTGAGTGGGGGTGCTCGTGGCGAGGCGGGGCGGGAGAGGTGTCGTGTCCGTGTCTCAAAATGCTCATGCCCATGCAGTTCGCGCTGTGGATGTGCTCCTGCGTTCCGCAGCGGGTTCCACACTCCGTGTTCGAGCTCGATACTTAGCACATGCACGGCAGGAATGATGTGTAAGTCTAGCTGCCATGTATTAGCTTCCACCTTCACTGTAGGATGTCGGTTCAGTGTATGTGGTTCGGTTCGTTTGTGCAATTCCGCACTGTTTGTCGGAGGCGAGGGGGTACGATCGCACTGAAAAGGAGAACCCCCACCGGGAACTCGGTTTCGGTTTCGGAACCCTCCTCTGGCTAGAGCGCCGCCGGGCCAAAAAACCGCCCCCTCCGGATTGTCTAGCTAAGCCGGGGTGTCCGGCGGGTGTCCCGCCGATGTCCCGTCGGTGTCCCGTCGGTGTCCCGTCGGTGTCCCGTCGGTGTCCCGCCGGTGTCCCGCGGTGTTCCGTCGGTGTCCCGTCGGTATCCCGTCGGTGTCTCGTAGTGAGATCGGTAGTATAATCGATAGTAAGGCTCATAGTGAGATCGATGGACCGATCGATCGTGAGATCGATAGTGAGATCGATTGTGAGATCGGTAGAGGGATCGATCCTGGAAAGATTCATAGTGAGATCGATTGTGAGATCGATTGTGAGATCGAAAGTGAGATCGACTGTGAGATCGATAGTGAGATCGATAGTGATATCGATCGAGTGTGATCGATTGTGAGGTCGACAGTGGTATCGATAGTGAGATCGATAGTGATATCGATTGAGTGAGGCGTTTTCTACACACCGAACCTCGTTATCACCCGAAAGGTGGTCGTATAAGTTTGAGGTTGGGGGGTGAGATCGCAGTGGAACGGAGAGCCGCCCACCGGGAAATCGGTTTCGGTGTCGTGTTCGTGTCGTGAGTGCGGGCGAGGCACAGCGGCGTGGGGGGACGAAAGGAATGATGCCGCCGTGGCCAGGGGCTGTGGAGCCGGTTGTCCGTCCCCCCCCCGCCCCAGCGCGGGGTGGCCAGGGGTGTCCCAACGGTGGCGCGTCGGTGTCCTGTCGGTGCCCCGTCGGTGGCGCGGCGGTATCCCGTCGGTGGCGCGCGGTGTCCCGTCGGTGGCGCGGCAGTGAGATCGATAGTGAGATCGATAGTGATCGATTTTGAGATCTGTTGTGAGATCGATTGTGAGATCTGTTGTGAGATCGATACTGAGATCCGTTGTGAGATCGATAGTGAGATCTGTTGAGAGATCGATGAGGAGATCATTTGTGAGATCATAGTGTGATCGACAGTGAGATCTATTATGAGATCGATCGTAGGATCGATTGTGAGATCGATAGTGCGATCGATGGTGAGGTCGATTGAGATCGACAGTGAGACCGATATTGAGAACTGTTGTGAGATCGATAGTGAGTCCGATAGTGAGATCGATAGTAAATTCGATTGTCAGATCGATAGTGAAATTGATTGGAAGATTGATCGTGAGATCTGCTGCGATATTGATCGTGAGATTGCTTGTGAGATCCATAGTGAGATCGATTGCCAAATCGATCGTGAGATCGACTGTAAGATCGATAATGAGATCTGATGTGAGATCGGTAGTGCGATCGATAGTGAGATGTACTGTGGGATCCATTGCGACATGTGTTGTGAGATCGGCAGTGACATCTGTCGTGAGATCAATGTTGAGATCGATTGTGAGATCAATACTGAGTCCGATTGTGAGATCGATAGTAAGTTCGATTGTCAGATCTATGGTGAGATCGGCTGGAAGATCGATAGTGAGATCGGTTGTAAGACTGATCATTGGACCTCTTGTGAGATCGATAGTGCTTTCGATTGTCAAAACGGTAGTGAGATCGACTTTGAGATCGGTAGTGCGAGCTGGCGTGAGATTGATAGTGCGATCGATAGTGAGATCTGTTGTGAGATCGACTGTCACATTTGTTGTGAGATCGATAGCGAGATCTGTCGTGAGATCGATGCACGTCGTGTGTAGTGATATCTGTTGTGAGATCGATGGTGAGATCTGTTGTGAGATCGGTGATGAAATCGAACGTGAGATTTACATTGGGATCTGGAGTGAAATCGATTGTGAGATCGATTGTGAAAGCGATTGTGAGACCGATAGTGAGATTGATGGTGAGATCGATCAGATCGATGATGAGATCGATTCGAAGATCGATAGTGAGTTCTGTTGTGGGATCGCTCGTGATATCGCTTGTGAGATCGATCGTGAGTTCGTTTCTAACGACAGTGAGATCGATTGTGAGACCGATCGTGAGATCTATTGTGAGATTAATAGTGAGATCGATTGTGAGATCGATAATGGGATCTGTTGTGAGATCGAGAATTTGATCGATGTGAGATCAATTGAATGAGACGTGTGTTCCCCCTCCCCCCGGAACCTCCACATCACCAGAAGAGTGATCGTGTAGGTATACATGCATACATACATACATGCATACTGTACATAATGTCGGAGATTCGGGGCGAGTTCGAAGTGAAACGGAGACACCCCACTGACTGGCGTGTCGTGCGTGCGAGAGAAATGAGCCCGCCGTTGCCAGGGCCAAACGGAATTCAATGACTCTACCCCCCCTGGTTTGCTGGCGGTGTCCCGGGTGTGTCCCGCCGGTGTGCGTGGTGTCCCGTGGTGTCCTATGGTGTCCCGTGGTGTCCCGTGGTGTCCCGTGGAGTCGATTGCGAGATCAATGTCGAAATCGATAGTGAGATCGATAGTGAGATCGATAAACCAATCGATAGTGAGATCGAAAGTGAGGACGACTGAGATCGATGGGTAGTGAGCTCGATAAATAGAAGGAAATCGGTAGTGAGATCGATTGGGAGATTGATACAGAGGTAGTCGGATCGACTGATGTTGAGGCCGATGGATACCGAATAGTCAAGCCACTCGATTGTAAGATCGCGAGTCAGATCGCTGGTGACATTGATACTGGGATCGATAGTGGGATCGCTAGTGAAATCGATTGAGTGAGACGTTGGCTCCTTTCCCCCCCCACACGCACAATCACCTGGTCACCCGCAGGGTGGTCGTATGGGTATACGTGTATAGACGTATGGGTAGACGTGTCGACGATAGTGTAAAATTGGCGATCGCGTTAAAGGACGCCGTAGCTCACAACGTGAGGACACCATGGAACACCGCAGGACAACAACCAATGAGCTTTAGATGTCGCTTTCGCGATCCCACAGTCGGATAGGACAGCACATGACATCGCCCATACACTTCAGGCTCAGCTAGCCCAGAATGTAACTGAGCTTCACGTTCAAACCTACTGCTTGTGTTCGGCCCCGCTTTACCCTCGGCTCTCGCGCCTCCCTTCCCCAAACAGGGACCGCACCACGGGACTCCTGCCTTCTGTGGTGATGCACTTCCCCATGATCGCCAGCTTCCGCCGGCGGGCGCCGTTGGGTCCTGGCGAAGAGCGCCTGGTCCTGGTGGCCCCGGATGCCGGGTCCAACGGCAGGTGAAACTGGATCTCAGCGCCTTCGTGGGCCCAGATGCCTGGTCCAGCCTTGGGCGCCACGGGTACCCTTCCAACAAAATCCCACGCGTAGGGCCTAACCCACAGGCCCCAGCCATAGGGTCCCTCCCAGACCGGCACACCCACATGCTTACAGGGGACGCACAAAGACATACTAGTACTATATGTTCTCCTTGGATACGCGCGTCCGACCCAAACATATAGTATACCAATCTGGTAGTATACCGTTTTCCGAGCGGCGTGGCCAGAACGCGCCCGCAACGACGCATACACTAGAAGATTTATCGGTGCGCGCATCGCCCGCAGGGGGGCGACGCACATATAGTATCAGCATCTTGGGGTGACGCCGATTACCTCCCACGCACAAGCCCCCTTGGACTCATGGAGCCCCGCACACGGAAAGCTAAGTATGAGACAGAGTCCACCCGCAGGGGTCCACCCACCCACATGGACTTCTTCTCATAGTAAAGACTATTTTTTGAATTCAAAAAACTAATGGTTGATTTCAAAAAACTGGTTTTTTGAATTCAAAAACCAATTCAGAAAACTTGTTTTTTTTGAATTCAAAAACCAGCTGAATCACGACGCTGCGGCGACGGGAAGAAACGGAGTGACGAGGAGGCGAAGGCTAGCAGGATTATCACCCCCGACTCCCCCGATGCCAAGGCTTCAGTCGGGCCTGTCCCTCTACAGGGGGAACAATCAAAAATAGTCAGAACATAGTATGGGGAGGATTTCTTGTATTTCTGAATCCTTTGGAAATTATTTTCAACTATTTAATGTTTCCTCGACAATCGGCCTCTAGGAGGACAGGCCCGACTTAAGCCAAGACGGTTACCGTCGCGCGCCCTGCCTGTGCGCCATCCGACGGCAAGCTCTGGGAGTTGCACCGAGCGGCACAGCAGGCCCGCATCATAAGGATGCGCGATAAGAATGCAAGGGCCTTGGACGCCCGTGTCGAAGCTTCTCGAGCGGGGCGCGGCCGACGAAAGTAGCCAAGGATGGACCGAGGAGGCAAGGATGCAAGGGTCATCCTTGGGAAGGTTGCCCATCCTTACTTTGCGGGTTGACTGTAAATGGATGAGCGCCGGCGTGGCTGGCGGGCGAAGGTGGCTGCGCGGTTACCGAGACATCCCTCCAGAGGCGCTCTCGCCATTTGCAAGGCGCTCCAGCGGCCCACGGACCGCGAGCGTCGTCGTCGTCTCCCTCCATTAGCAGTCAAACTCCCGAACGCGAAGGAGGACAGGAGGCACTCGTGCGCACAACCGCGGGCGCCGTGGGCAGCCCAAGCGTGGCCGACAGGCGCCTGTGAGCCAAGTGGCCTGCGGGACGCAGAAGCGCCCCGCCCGCTGACTAGAGGCCCGCAGGAGGAAGTGATGCGACTCAGCTCAAAACAACGAGCGCATGCAACCCAGGGGGGCAAGGCGCGCGCCCGCGCGGAGAAGGATACCCTCTCGCCACACCCGCCGACTGCCTCCCGAGGCAGATGGACGCACCCGACCAGAGCTCAGTTTTGCGGGGTAGGTAGGACGCGCCCCGCGCAAACCCGAGCTGTGAGAGAACGTGGGGCCACCTCCTTGGGCGATGGGCCCACACGCGATCTGTCAGAAGGCGACCGCCGCCTAGGAGATGAAGCAGAAGAAGAAGAAGAAGAAGAAGAAGTGGAAGATAAAGAAGGATAATGCGAATACTAGTAATACTAAGAGGAAGAAGAAGAAGAAGAGTGACGATCAAGGATACTGATGAGAAGAAGAAGAAGAAGCAAAAGACCTGCGCGGCGCTGACAAACACAGACACTTGGCGCCCCAGCCGCACGGGCGCGAAGGGCAGAGAGGGTCTAAACCAGGGCAGGCTCGGGCCGAGGAGCTACACACGCCTGCGGAAGCCAGAGCGGGGATAGAGGCGTCCTGACTGGGACGCAAAGAGGCATACTAATACGATGTCTTCCTTGGAAGCGCGGGTCTGACCCGAACATATAGTATACCCATCTTTCGGCTACACGCAAGAGTGACTGTGGGTAACAGTGACCTTTGGTGCGCGGCTTTTGGGGGGCCGCTGGGGGACCATGCACAAGCGCGCAAGACGCTGCTACTGCATCGCGTTTGGCAATCTGGGGACCAATTTATTGCCCGCACCAAAGATCACTCCGGCGAAAGGTTACTCTTACGGCTATAATCGAATACTGCAGTATATCGTTTCCCGGGCGGTGTGGCCAAAAAGCCCCCGCCACGACGCACATACTATAAAGTTTCTCGGTGCGCGCGTCGCCCCTGGCTGGGCGACGCATACATAGTATTGTTTGAGAGAGGCTCTTTCTTAAGGCGACGCACCGCCACGATGTTGGAAGTGCTAGGCTCAAGCGAACTCTAGGCAACGGCCCCGGGGGGCCTGGCAGAAGCCCTCGCCCAGTGAGCCGACAGCCTCCCGCAGCACCAGCTTAGGAACAGCAGGGCTCCTCACCCTCTGTCCGCGCTGGCACCAGGGGAGGTCGCAGCTCACAGGACGCCAAAGGGGGCCCCACAAACACCAGGCCCCGTCGAAACGGGAAAAAGACCCCCAGGGCCACTAGAGAGCCTGACCTCCAAGGTGGCAGCCAGGGGACGGATGGAGGGCCACTTGAGCCGCACCCCTACGGATCGGACGGCGGTGCGCCCCAAGAGCCCCAAACATCCCCCCAACTCCAGAAGGGCCGTCATACATGTTTGAGAGAGGCTTTTTCTTAAGGCGACGCATCACCACGATCTTGGAAGTGCTAGGCTCAAGCGAACTCTAGGCAACGGCCCCGGGGGGCCTGGCAGAAGCCCTCGCCCAGTGAGCCGACAGCCTCCCGCAGCACCAGCTTAGGAACAGCAGGGCTCCTCACCCTCTGTCCGCGCTGGCACCAGGGGAGGTCGCAGCTCACAGGACGCCAAAGGGGGCCCCACAAACACCAGGCCCCGTCGAAACGGGAAAAAGACCCCCAGGGCCACTAGAGAGCCTGACCTCCAAGGTGGCAGCCAGGGGACGGATGGAGGGCCACTTGAGCCGCACCCCTACGGATCGGACGGCGGTGCGCCCCAAGAGCCCCAAACATCCCCCCAACTCCAGAAGGGCCGTCATACATGTTTGAGAGAGGCTCTTTCTTAAGGCGACGCACCGCCACGATCTTGGAAGTGCTAGGCTCAAGCGAACTCTAGGCAACGGCCCCGGGGGGCCTGGCAGAAGCCCTCGCCCAGTGAGCCGACAGCCTCCCACAGCACCAGCTTAGGAACAGCAAGGCTCCTCACCCTCTGTCCGCGCTGGCACCAGGGGAGGTCGCAGCTCACAGGACGCCAAAGGGGGGCCCACAAACACCAGGCCCCGTCGAAACGGGAAAAAGACCCCCAGGGCCACTAGAGAGCCTGACCTCCAAGGTGGCAGCCAGGGGACGGATGGAGGGCCACTTGAGCCGCACCCCTACGGATCGGACGGCGGCGCACCCCAAGAGCCCCAAACATCCCCCCAACTCCAGAAGGGCTGTCATACATGTTTGAGAGAGGCTCTTTCTTAAGGCGACGCACCGCCACGATCTTGGAAGTGCTAGGCTCAAGCGAACTCTAGGCAACGGCCCCGGGGGGCCTGGCAGAAGCCCTCGCCCAGTGAGCCGACAGCCTCCCGCAGCACCAGCTTAGGAACAGCAGGGCTCCTCACCCTCTGTCCGCGCTGGCACCAGGGGAGGTCGCAGCTCACAGGACGCCAAAGGGGGGCCCACAAACACCAGGCCCCGTCGGAACGGGAAAAAGACCCCCAGGGCCACTAGAGAGCCTTTTTTTCCACGTTCCCCCTTAGTGGCTTGCCGACCCTTTATATCATGTCAAAGTCTTGGTAATCTCTCGCCACCATCTGGCGGCTGCTGCAATTGCAAGAGCGGAGCTGGGCAAAAGCGTGAGCGCAACAGTATCAGCCACTGCCTGCGCTAAACTCATTATCGCTATCTTTGCGCCGCTCCATCTACCCTGCTGCAGAGTGAACTCCATATTTTTATGGCGTGTAAATTGGGCCGTCGCGCCTCCTCTGCGGAGGCTATACATCGTGAAGCCACGATTCTGCAAGTCGAAAAGCCCCAGCATATTGTTCAGACGTCGGCGGGTCTCAGGAGCAGTGGGACCACAGACATACTCATGCGGCTGCAAACTGAGGCATCAAGCTCGTAGCACCTGTCTACTGACACCATCGCGCAGGCTCACCACTTCCGAGAACCCTGTTCTGAGGCCCATATTGGACGTCTCAATCTGAATGATGGCTCTATCATCTTTGACAAGGATATGACGCCTCTGCAGTGCCAGCAACTCCCCCGTCCGCATGAACGTGTCCAAACCGACTAGCAAAATTGTTGCCAATCCATGCCAACCCAGATCCCACGCGGCTGCAGCCAATGCCAGGACAATCTGGGCAGTGAACGGGGTGGCGGCAGGGTGAACACTGCTTCTCCCAGGTTTAGATCAAGCTCCAGCTCTGCTGCAAATGGCCCTGGAGCGACGGCATGAGCCACTGCAGAGCCGCTCCTCTGTTGACCACAAAATACAACGGCTCCAATTCGGCCCAGCACGCCTCGACATACTCACTGAACCTGCGATCAACTTCGCGGAAGGATGTCAAACGGACACCATGCGCCCTCCACCAGGCGAATAAGCGCCCGACACGACGTACATGCCGCTGTCGAGTAGGCTTGGTAATATGTAAATCACGAAGTCGCGTCCCTCCCTTGGCAAACTGATTGCGAACATGCGGCCAGCTCCTGCGCCTATCTGCACCCGGACTCACCTGGACTCTTTTCGGCGCTATTTCTTGGTGAGAAACTCGCGAGAAGGCTTGTCGATCGGGTTCAGCTTCGTGTTAATATAGCCGATGCCACATACAAATCCGAGCTGACGAGAATGGCCGCGCAATGTCTAGCAAGACCTCGAAGCTTCCCTGGCGAAGTCCGACCCCGAGGCCACCACATGCGAGCCCACCATGTGCAACACCTTTTACAGTCCTGAAGCTGGTCGTCCTCGACCTGTGGCGCAGAGAGGCGTTCGCAGCCTTCAACTCCAGCGCGTTGATGTGGAGCTCCGTTGCCGACTTTGGCGAAGGGAAAGATAGCGCAGGCCTCCACCTCCACAAAGCCCGGTCAATCGAAGACCGAGGCCACGCTTTAGGCCGGAAGGGTACTCCGACGTCGAGGCGGAGACCGCTCCCTGACTTCTCGGCAATGGCCCAGAAGATCTGCGCTAGCTTCTGACCCAGCTCGGTCTCACGAATGGGCTCCTTCGAAAATTCAACGCCCTCGCCCGGCAGATCCTTCACCTCGAGGGAGGCGGTGGTCCGAGCCAAATCAGCAGGTCCCACTTGCCAGCCAAGCTCGCGACGCAGCGCCAGGAACAACCAGCTGACAACGCAGCAGGCAAAGGCGTTACCGATGAGGCTGCAGCGGGCAGTCTCAACCGCGGAACGGCTAGAACCAGAGCTGGCTACAGAAGATGCGCAGTGCTTGGGGCAGCCCATCAGGACCACTCTCTCGGTGGCACACAAGGGCCTCAGGCTCCCATCGGGCTCCCATATCATGTGAATCAGCTCGTACTGATACGGAGGGTACGCATGTCGATCATGAGCCCGTCTCTGGATCGCTTCTGGACTGGTTGTAGATAACCCAGCGGGCTTGTAGGGGACGGTCTTCTCTCGTCGCTGCAGCAGAGTGCATATTGGTCCCTCTGAAGATGCTCTCGTACATCCCGAAGACACCCAAGAGCTCGCCGTGGCCTTGGGGGCCATAAATGGATCTGATGAGGTAGTAGTGTTGCTTGGGCTCCACCTGCAGCCCCGAAGTCTGGAGGATTGCCTCCCGCCAAGAGCACCAATGCAGACGGGGCCTGCGGTTCTCGGTGAACCGGGAGTTGCAGAAACTCCGGGGCCTTCGCTGGAGGACTGGATTGAACTCCTGAAGGGACTCAGCATTCATTGAGAGAATAGTTTCGGCGATCCAGTGCACAGGAACTCGCATCATCTTCGCCAGCGCACGCACAATGACGGGGGCGCGCGCAACCAAACCGCCCCGAGCGCTGCGCGGCCCGCGCCGGTCAGCGCCGATGCCACTGACATGCTGGCACGGGCACCCTCCAGCAACAACAACAACAGCGCTAATGCGGTCCTCAAACAAGGTCAAGGCCTCGAGCTGCTTCTCGGCGACTGCTTCCACCGGTCCCAGCTCGATCAGTCCCAGCCAGCGCGTCCGGAGTGCGCGCCGAGCTCCTTTGCCCACCTCGCTGCTCATGTAGCCCCTAATCAAGAAGCCCGCGCGCAGCAATGAGACCGCCGCGCCGCCAATGCCATCGACAAGGCTGACCAGAAGAACTCGAGGCCCCACTTCAGTAGCTCCAGCAGGCGCTCTCGGGACCTCCACGACACACTGGCCCGAGTATCCGGCGATGTGGTGACTCCAAGTCTCGGGGCTGCCCAGGCTGTTCAGGAAAGCCTCGGCGCCCTCCGCCAGCCCAACAGCAGCGCGCACCCCGGCGCCCTCCTCGCTGGCATCCGAGCAAGACTACGCCAGTGGTACGGGCGCGCAAGTTGGCAGACGCGAGAGGCAACAGCAAACAGGCGTGAACCAGCTCATCGAGGCAGCCCCTGGGCGATGCGGCGCGGCCAGACGCACCCAGGTCCCAGACCGCATTAAACGCCCCGAACAGCGGCCTCCTGAACTCCAGCGCCCTAACCCAGCGCCCCAGCAATACCAGTAGCTGGTTGCCCAAGGGGCTCTCCCAGGTGGCGAGCCACAGGGTGAGGCTGTAAAGCTGTACGTTCTTGGCGCGATTGCTAGCCGCTCGGCCGATCACTCCGTCGCTCTCGGCCCCCATGCGCGTGACCAAGACCTGGCGCTGGTTAGCCTCGTTCACGCTGGTGGGAATGGAGTGCCTCTCGTAGCGCCCCCTCATCTGCTTCTGCAGACGGCCAGGGGTCCCAATCAAAGACCGCGCAGGTCTCCTGATCAAACACCTCTGCCGTATCGAAGTCGTCGATGTACGTACTCCACCAGCCACTCTCGCCCCCGCTGAGCAGAGGGGCCGCGGCCGCCGCAGGAATAGGGCGACCCCCCCCCCCCATTCACGGGGGGCCGGCAGCTCCGCCCCCGCGGGCGCCTTCAACAGAGCAGCGCGGCGATGAATACTCTGAAAGACCGGCACACTGTAAACCCATCCCATGGGCAGCAGTCATCGCCAACCAAGCCTCCTTCGCACTGATGCCAAGGACTCGGCCTGGGACTGGAGTGCACGCGGCCATGTACCCGAGCCACGGTTCAGGGATCCGACACATGAAGAATGCGCCCTTCTGATCATCGCCACTCCAGAGAACGCCCCATCAGAGCGCAAAGATATACTGACCCAAGAAGGCGAGGGCACAAGTGTAGCGGAGTCGCCAACCACAGGACGCAAGTAGGCGTTAGTCGGAACCAGGTTGGAAATCAACCGAGTTACACGCTCCGCACCAAGACCGGGGTCTCCACTCCTGCTGACGGCAAAAAGGCCATTGGTAACTCGCTGGCCGCGAGCCTGGAAAATACGCTCGGGGCTGATGGGCTTTAGCAGGCCACGGTCGACCAGCTTCGCAGCAACGAACCACCAATCCGCAACCTTCGCAACGTTGACCTTGGCCTTCGGTGATGAAGGGGGCCACTCCATCTCAGGAAGCAAAAACAGCTCGGGCCTCGTCATCAGCTCCTGCAAGTCGCTCCCCACGTACTCGAGAACATCCAAGCGGCCGATGTCCTCCGCCTTGGGAAGCCCAGGCTCCAGCTCCCTGAAGTTCAAAGGCAGGGCGCGGCAGTCCTCGTCCGGGTTGTAGCTGGTCCTGCTCTTCGCCGACTCCTGAGGCCGGTAGGGCATCTCAAACTCCTTCAACGCATCGCCGACGTGTTACTCGACCGTCTCCCCGATCGCGCGTAGGCTCGCCAGCTGCACCTCCGAGCAAGCGCCCGCTGCCCCCCAGCGACCCCGGCTGAGATGGCCCAGGTAGAGGTAGAGGTAAAGGTAGTCGAGACCCATGACGCTGAGGAAGAGCCAGACCTGCTTCGCGACCTCCTGCGCCTCATTCTTCTCGCTATCGGTCCACAGCTCCAGGTTCCGCGGGGGTCCTTCGCCGCGTAGCAGTCCTCTAACTATCATCCCACGTTCCCATGCTAGAAGCGGTGCCGGCCTCCTCACTGGTAGCGGTAGCACATCGCGACCAACACCAGCTTCCGGCTCTTGTGGTGCGTCGCCTCTAGGGAACAACCGCATGAAATCTCCTATCTTGCAACGTATCTTCCTGACGTGAGCGAGGATCCCGAACCCGATCTCTACCATTGTCATTCTGCAGCCACTCGACCTACAGGGCGGGAAGCGGCGCCAGCTCTCCACTGGCCAAGCGACGGCGAAGGCTGCACCTGACTGCCGCCGCCTACTCGCGGGTTCAGCGCTCCATCTGAACCGCTCGCCGGCCCCCGCTGCTCCTCTGGGCTGCGTTCTTCGGGCCAGCGCGCCTCTTGGAAAAATTCCTGGGCCACTCGCTTCTTCAGTTGCTTCTTGGACTCTCCCTCGGCGCGCGGCGCGCTCGCCGGCACCGCAGCCCACGCTGACAGGGGCGATCCGTCCACCGCCTGGGAGCGAGGGCGGTCAGTCAGCGCGGGCAAGGCACCCCCCGGCGGCGGCGCAGCAGCAGCGCGCCGGGCAGCAGGCTGTCGCCCAGCGGGGGGCCGAAGTCCAACTCGACCACGCAAGGCAGCTGCGTCGCCGAGAGTGCCGATGTCCGAAAATCGGTCAGGCTCTGAGGTCCGGGCTTCTGCCGCGGCTCTGGCCATCGGGATGGGTAGGCGAGCCAGTGCCTCCACCCCGGCCGAGCTCCTAGCTGCGGGGGCCCAGGCGACTCAGCAGCTGCGCCATCTTGACCTCTGCCGCCTCGATTCCCATGACGACCTCCTCGTCCTCGACCGACAAGCTAAGGCCGCCGTTGTCGGGAGGGATCAACTCAAACCACTTCGCAGTCCTCGGATGACCGTCTCGAAAAGCCTTCTGCACCGCCTTTATTCTGCTGAAGATGTAGTCTAGCGCGTGAACTGGCTTCCCCTTGACTATGAGATCGGCGCACTCATGCAGCGATCCAAGCTCTCGGTACCGATCCTCACCGATCTCTCTAATCGGGTGCGCGGGGCGCAACACTCGCAGCAGGAACTTCACCGCCGCGGCCAGCACGGCACCTGGATCCTCCTCGTCATCAAAGTCAAAGTACTGCGCCACGTTCTCCATCTCCCGCTCGGCGAGGCGGCCCGGGCTCCTCTGAGCGATCTGCCTGTGCGCGAGCCTCCTCGCTGTAATGGGCCTGTCTCCTCCGATCTGCTCCTCGTCGCTCTCGAGCGGGTCGTTCCCGCCAGCGCCCTTTCTGCAAGGAGCTGGCCAGCGCGCGAAGCACCGTCCTCTCAGCACTGGAAGCCGGCGGGGCCTGCAGGTGGCGCGGCGGCCTCCCCTCCAGCGCAAGGGTCCATGCCAGTAATCCTTGAAGGGGCCCCAGGACACACAAATAAATACACACAAATAACACATTTCCCCATATTTTCCTATATTTTCTGGGTTTCTGTCTTCCCAACCCCTTCCCATATTTTCCCATATTTTCTGGGGAATCGAGGATTAATTGTGTTTGTGTGTTTCTTTTCCTTCTGAATCCTGCTCTGTACGACCTCGCCGAGTTTCGCCTTCTTCCTGGCCGCTGCCTTCCCAGCAGGCGCCGCCGTGGCACTAGAGGCCGCTGGCGCGCCGCCGGCCCGCGCCTTCGCACTCTCCAGCCGCGTCTCGAGGTCCTTCGCTCTCTCACGAGAGCCGCCCTTCGCATCATCTGCCGCGCTGTCCGCCATCCCATCCAGGGCCTGCAGCTCCCGCTCGAGCTCCTCGAAAGCCGCGTCGTCGTCATCCTCGATGATCTCGGCCTCGTCGAGCTCGCCTCTGGCGGCAGCGGCGGGGCGCTTGCAGGCCGCCGTGAGCGGGCCAGCGGCCACCACGGCGGCACCCACGCCCTTGGGAGTCTCGCCAGCAGCCAACGCCTCACGCGCCACCTCGGGAGGGATGGCAGGACATTCCTCGTTCTCCTGCAGCATCGCCATGTGCTCCTCCACCGCCTCGGCCGCCGACAGCAACTTCGGCGCTCTAGAATGCAGAACCTGCATCCCATCTTGCGGCGACCTGTACCGGCACTCGGACAGCGGGCCGCGGCAGACATGCAGGCAGAACGAGTCCCCTCACGCTCGACAGGAGCCGAGCCACCAAGACAAATAGCCCTCGACCGCGCCGAAGTAGTCTACTTCGTAAGCGGTGCCCCCAGCATTATCCGCGAGCTGCCTCTTCACCACACCCAAGATCGGCCCGCCGTCCATGCCATCGGGTTGGGCTACCTGATGTCTGAAGCACTGTCCAGCGGGCAGCATCAGGTGTGCAGGAGGCGAACCTCGTCGCGAAAGGTGTGCGGCTGAACTGCCTCGCAACCCGAAACTCTGGCGCTGCAGGAAGCAAACGACAAGCCCACAACCGCTTGAGCCGCACCCCTACGGATTGGACGGCGGTGCACCCCAAGAGCCCCAAACATCCCCCCAACTCCAGAAGGGTTGTCATACATAGTATGTTAGGGTGGCGCCGAACGACGGCGACGAGGAGGAGAACCGGCATAATCCCACCAGCCCTTTGGGCGTATGTGTTTTAGCAAGCTGGTTATTCAAACCTCCTCGCTCCCTGCGGGGCAAGGTTCACCTCTACCCCTACCCACTCTCCCTGGGTCTGGAGGGGGCGTTTTGCGAGCGGCCAGAGCGTTCAAGGTGGTCCCGACAGGTCCCAGCTAGCCCAAGATGGCCTCCAAGATAAGATCGCCCAAAATGGCTCAAGACAGCCTCTCACATGCCTCCAAGAGGCCCAAAGGCCGCCCAAAGACAGTTCCAAGTGGCCACGGAGCCTCTCAAGGATCCCCCCGAGAGGCCCAAATCCGTTCAGCACCTGAAGGAAATCAATGCTGTTTGTCTTCTCGCCTTGGCGCTTCCGAAGAGCCCTTGAAGCCTCAAGATAACTCCCACATGGCCCACGCGAGCCACAAGAGGGACCCAATACGGCCCCAAGAGCGCCCAGGAGCGCACCAAGAGCGCCCCAAGAGGGCCCCAAGAGGCGACTTTCTGAGGGCCCCGACGGGGGGACTGACATAAGCGCCGCGCCATGTTTAATCGATGGCCCCCGAGACGGCCCCAAGAGACCCGTGAAGGTACCCAAGAGTCTCCAAAAGGACCCCAAGAGGGCCTCAAGAGAGCCCGAAGAGTTCAAGGGCCCCAGTAGAGCCCCATAATGCCTCCAAGAGGCTCCCAAAGCGCGACTGCATGCTGCCACAAATCCCTGATCAGGACAACTCGCCGGGTGATTGTTTTTGAATGGGCTGGTGGGGATACACTGAACGTCCAGAACTAGAAGGACGATGAACAAAAACAGACGGAAGAACGAAAGGGGAACGGGAAAGGGAACCGATTCACAATATCCTGGACTCTCTAGGGGTGGTCTTTGACCATCGTGGCGGTCTCTGAAGCCCATCGGGGCCCATGGGAGGAGTGGCTGCTTGGGTCGCGCGCTGCACCGTCTATGTGTCTTCCAGCCCCTTGTGTTGGGCCATCCTGGACAGTTGCTGGCGGCCCTCCTGGGCCGGAGAAGGCTTTCCTGAGATTCAAATGAGCCGTTTGGCCGCTACGCTTAAAGAGAGCCTAGGACAAACAAAAAAATAGACACCAATCCCAGGATTCCCAATATTTTCCCATATGTTCTGGGTTTTCGTCTTACCCCCCCCACACTTCCCACATTTTCCCATATTTTTCCGCATTTTCTCATCGGAGTCGACACTTAATTAAATCTGTGTGTTTCTTCCCCTCCAGAACTTTGACGCTTACTCGCCCGGGCCCCCCGAACGGTGCATCTTTTCGCACGAAGGATGCGCAACATCTGCGGTGCCATGCTTGTGTGGGACCATCGATGTGAAACCATGAAAAAAGCCACGTGCAAAGCGTTTTGGAATCTATGCTGCGGAATTCGGGAACCCTGAACCCAAAAACGTGTTCCATCTCTTGGGGGCGCACGTTTCGCTGCGGCCGCCTTCCGCCGCTCTCCCGCCGGCTTCCGCCGGAGGAGGCGGCCTCGTCCTACTTCCGCCGCCCTTCCGCCGCGGAAGAGATGGCACCTTCTTCCGCCTCGCAGGCGAGGCCCTTGTTGGAACGCCCGATGTGGTAGAAGCTACTACAGTCCATGTGAGGCAACCAATGTGGTGCAACATACATGGACCAGACCACGTGGAGCATGTTACGTGGTGCAACTAACCAAGTCGATAATAAAATGGCAACCCAACTACTCGCGCAAACATCCCACCTTCCCACCCGCAATAGATGCAAAACTCAAGCGGCCGCGATTGCAATGACTGCTTGGCACTGGCTGATTTGGCAAACTGATGCGGCCGCGATGGCGCTTAGCGATGAGAGCTTCTCAGCGCGTCTCAAAAGCTGCTCTGGCGCGCAGGCACTTCAGTGCGGGTCGGTGGCTCGGGCGGGCGTGGTATCATGATGACGTCGACAGCAGCGGCAACGATGATGATGATGATGATGCTGCTGTTGATGATGATGATGATGATGATGATGATGATAATGACGATGATGGTGGTGATGATGATGACGATGGTGGTGATGACAATGGATGATGATGAAGATGAAGATGATGATGATGATGATGATGATGATGATGATGATGATAATGATGAGGATGAGGATGAGGATGAGGATGAGGATGATGATGATGATGATGATGATGATGATGAGTATAGGAGCGATGGTGGTGGTGATGATATAGATGCCGACGACATCTTCCATGACGGCACCGATGCTGGTGACGACGATGAGGATGATCACGTCCACGTGTCAGTGAAGAAAGATATTGACTGATGATGGCCACAATGGCAACAATAGACGATGACGATAACGGGTGGTCATGCGGTGGCGCTGATGAGGGTATGGCGAGGAAGTGTGCGCGCGTGCGGAAATTTCGAAACATCTGGCCGATTGCTGCTCGAAAACATGCGTGTGTGTGCGTGTGTGTTCCTATGTTGTTGCGACACGCGCGCGTGGCGGCGCGTGCGTGTGGCCCGCATGGTATTATTTGATACGGCTTCGTGCACTGGGCGCATGCTAGATCAACCCAAATGCGCCGAGTGGTGAGATGAGAATACGGTTTATGGACGAGATTACTTAGTCACATGGTTTTCCTATAATTTGGCCAAACGCGCGCAGGCAGGGAATCTGAAATATGTGTGGTAAAACGCCTAAGGGCTGTTAGGCTTGTATGTTGACATGCTTGCAAACATAATGTGGGCGTGGGTGTGCTATGATTCCGACATGTGCGCGTGCGTGTCGGCTGTGTCTTCTTGCATGTGGTTTCTTGGAAACCAGGTTCGAGATGAACGAGTGTGCACGCATTGCATTGTTTGACAGAGATGAGCTGAGATGGTATAACAAATTCAGATGGAAAGTGCACGATGAACCAGAACCAAGCATATTGCAACACTAAAAATACTGTCCACCCGCGAGAAGAGAAAATTCCGATCTTTTGAAAAGTCTACACGCCCGCGACCAACCACCGACCGGGCACCAGGCGAAACCACGGCGGAATCACCTAAAACGCACGGGGCGCCCACGAGGCGCCAACGACCCGGCCCCAAACTCGGCGCCAGGCGCACCCCTTCTGGACCCACCCAGCGCAATCGCGGGGTGCCCACGAGGCGCCGACGACCAGCCACCGACTGGGCACCAGGCGACACCCTGGCGAACCACCCGAGTCACGCAAGGCCCACGAGTCGGACACGACCCGGCCACCAACCGGGCGCCACCCAGTGCACAGGGCGCCCACGAGGCGCCCACAACTGGCCACCAACTGAGCGTTGGCCTCAGCCCTGGGGGGGGGGCACCCAGCGCACGGGGCGCCCACGAGGGGCCCACACCCAGCCACCAACCGGCTACCAGTCGAGACCCGGCGGACCCACCCAGCAGACGGGGCGCCCACGAGGCGCCCACCAGGCGCCCACGACCAGCGACCAACCGAGCACCAGGTGAAACTCTCGCGGACCCACCCAATCGCTTCTCAACACAAGTAAGCACCCGTAAGTGCAAACACTGCCTGGGGAAAGATGCACCGCGCCTTTGCCGTCTTCTGAGAGGCCTCTTGGACCCTCTTAAACGGTCTCGGGTCGTCTTGCAGCAGTTCGGGCGCGTTTTTGAGGCGTCGCGTGAAGCCGAACAACCCCCCCTCCCCCCCAAAAAACAACATAACCTGCCCAACATAACCAATACACTCTAACTATCGGGAGCGTCTCTTGGTACGTATTGGAGTTTCTTGCGGAAGACGTCGTGAACCTACGCGAGGCTGCCCCGCAATGGCTGGAGGGATAAGGTGCGCCGGCACGGGAGACTGAACTCGACAAGCAGTCAAGGCGGGCAGCAATCAGATGCAAAAGTGGTTGTAAATCCAAAGGTTGGGTATTTATGGAATGTTGCGTCTAGCCGTCATGCTGGAAGGTGAACCGCCTTTATGAAGGGGCCCTGGGACACACTAATAAATACATACAAATAACAGGATTCCCAATTTTCCCATATTTTCTGGGTTTTTGTCTTCCCCCCCCCACTTCCCATATGTTCCTATATTTTCTGGGGGATCGACGATTAATTGTCTGTGTGTTTTTTTCTCTCCTGACTTTAGGTGGGGCCTCTGGGGACCCCGGCCGTTCTCGCGGTTGCACGTCTGGCGTTTGAGCAAGGATTAGGTCCGGCTCAACCTTCGCCAAGCGAAACTCTCCCAGCAATGACAAGGCCTGCTGCCACTTCCTGCCGCTCTCGCACGCGTGAATTGCGGCATTCAGGGCGACAACATTCGGCTCCACTCCTGCTTCCCAGAGCTGCCCTAACAGCATCAGCCCCTTCCGCCACTGTCCACACTTCGTGCACGAACTGATTGCAGCGCTGATGCTGATGACATTCGGCTCAAGCTCCGTGTCTCGCATTTCAGCAAGCAATGACAGCGCGCGCTGCCACTGCCTCCCCTTCTCGCAGGCGCTGATTGCACAGTTGAAGATTATGATGTTCGGCTCCAGCTGCTCATCCCGCAACTCCCCCAGTAAGGACAGAGCCTGCTCCCAGCACCCACCCTTCTCGCACCCGCTCATGGCAGCCCCATAACTGATTACGTTTGGCTGCAACCTCCCCGTCCAGATCATCCGCAGCAATAGAAGTGCGCGCTGCCACTGCCCATCTTTCCTGTGCGCACTGATTACACTGTTGAAACTTCTGACGTTCGCGTTCAACTCAACTTCCTGGAACTCACTGAGCAACGACATCGCTTGCTCCCACCGCCCGACTTCCTCGCACAAACTCAACGCGGCGTTGAAACTTTTGAGGCTCGGATCTGGCCCAGGCCATGTCTGAAGCATCCTCCTGAACAACGAAAGCCCCCACTGCCACTGCGCGCCGTCCTTGCACGCGCTGATTGCAGCATTGTAGCTGACCGTGCTGGGCTTTAGTACTTCTTCTTTCAGATCCATGAGGAGTGCCAACGCCTGCTGCCAATGCCCACCTCTGCAAGAGCCAATTGCACCATTGTAAATCCGAATGTTCCGTTCTGTCCTCGATTTCCACATCTCCTGGAGCAGCGAGATCGAACCCTGCCAACTCTGACTTTTCTCGCAAGCATTCATTGCGGCTGAGAAGCTTTTTCTGTCTGGTTCTAGTTTTACGGACCACAACCCACTGAGCAACGATAAAGCCTGCTGCCACTGCCCACCTTGCTCGCAAACGGTCAGCGCAGAATTGAGGCTGATGACATTTGGCTCCACCTTCGCCGCTGTCATTTCCCTCAAGAAGTTAAATGCATGCTGCCACTGACACTCACTTTTGCATGAACTGATTGCCGCATTGAAACTGATGGTATTCGGCATCAACCTCGCTTCCCGCAATTCCGTGAGCAACAGAGAAGCTTGCTGCCACAACCCGACTTTCGCGAAAGCACTGATCACAGCATTGAAACTGAATACGTCCGGCTCCGACCTTACCCTCCACATATCCCTCAGCAGCGACAGCCCGCTTTGCCACTGCTGCTCCTTTGCGCACACTTCAATAGCGACATTGTACAAGTCTGTCGTGATCTCGACATTTGTCTGCCGAATCTCGGTGAACAGCCCGAACGCTGCCTTCCACCCGTCTTTGTCCCACCTATCCTTGATAGCGGCCGGGATACGATGATACTTCACGTGCCCTATGTCGGCGATATACACCATGACCCTTTTTGGTTGCTCGTCAATCAGATCCTCCACCGTGCAGCGAGGCACGTAGTGGAGTCATCAGGCCCCATGCTTCCTGATATTGAGCCACGCCTTTCTCCAAAAATGGCAGGCATCTTGGGAGAAGTGTGTCTGATTCGGCACACACTTCTCCGATTGCAGACGCGACCGCAGACGATGGCAACATCGACCGTAAACGTGGACGATGACGAGGACGTCCATCCTGTCCTTGATGTCCTCCTGTTCCTCCTCCTGCTTTTCTTCCTGCGTTTCCTTTTCCTCCTCGTCACCCGGCAAGTTCTGCGAAGCATTCTTCGAAGTCGAAAGCGGGAAGGTGAGGGCTTCGAGGTAAGGTTTCCCTTCAGTTATTCGCATTGGTGGGCCTCGAGAGGGTCTCTGAGAAGCCGCTTGGGCCCCTGGGCCTTCCTGGGGAATGGTGGGTCTTCGAAGAGACTCGAGGCCCGGTTCACGCCCTGGGGAAGCATAGACCGTGTGTAGGAGTGCTTGTGTGTAGGTGTGTGTGTGTGTTGTGTGTGTGTGCGTGTGCGTGTGCGTGTGCGTGTGCGTGTCCGAGTGCGTGTGCGTGTACGCTCATGGTGTGCGTGGGCGTGGGCGTGGGCGTGTGCGTGTGCGTGTGTGCGCGCGTGCATGCGTGTGCATGTGTGCGCGCGTGTGCGCGTGTGCGCGTGTGCGCGTGTGCGCGTGTGCGCGTAAGCGTGTGTGCGTGTGTGCGTGTGTGCGTGTGCGCGTGTGCGCGTAAACGCGTGTGCGCATCTGCGCGTGTGCGCGTGTGCGCGTGTGGCGCGTGTGCGCGTTTGCGCGTTTGTGCGTTTTCGCGTGTGCGCGTGTGCGCGTGTGCGCGTGTGCGCGTGTGCGCGTATGTGCGTGTGTGCGTGTGCGCGTGTGCGCGTGCGCGTGTGCGCGTGTGCGCGTGTGCGTGTGTGTGCGTGTGCGCGTGTGCGCGTGTGCGCGTGTGTGCGTGTGTGCGTGTATACGTGTGCACGTGTGTGCGTGTGCGCCGCGTGTGAACGTGTGCGCGTGTGTACGTGTGTGCGTGTGTGCGTGTGTGCGTGTGTGCGGGCGTGCGTGCTTGCGTGCGTGCGCGTGTGCGCGTGTGTGCGGGTGTGCGTGTGCGCGTGTGCGGATGTGCGTTTGTGCGTATGTGCGTGTGTGCGTGTGTGCGTGTGTGCGTGTGTGCGTGAGTGCGTGCGTGCGTGTGCGTGTGTGCGTTTGTGCGTGTGTGCGTGTGCGTGTGTGCGTGTGCGTGTGCGTGTGTGCGTGTGTGCGTGTTTGTGTGTGCGTGTGTGCGTGTGTGCGTGCGCGCGTGTGTGGTGCGCGCGTGTGTGTGCGTGTGTGTGCGTGTGCGTTTGCGTGTGATCACGTGTGCGCGTGTGCGCGTGTGCGTGTGCATGCGTGCGCGTGTGCGCGTGTGCACGTCTTCGCGTGTGCGCGTGTGCGTGTGCGTGTGCGCGTGCGTGTGTGCGTATACGCGTGTGCGTGTGTGCGTGTGTGCGTGTGTGCGTGTGTGCGCGTGTGCGCGTGTGCGCGTGTGCGAGTGTGCGCGTGTGCATGTGTGCGTGCGTGTGAGCGTGAGTGCGCGCGTGCGCGTGTGCGCGTGTGCGCGTGTGCGCGTGTGTGCATGTGTGTGTGCGTGTGTGTGCGGGAATGCGCGTGTGCGCGTGTGTGGGTATGCGCGTGTACGTGTGTGCGTGTGCGCGTGTGTGCGGGTGTGCGTGTGCGCGTGTGCGCGTGTGCGCGTGTGCGCGTGTGCGCGTGTGCGCGTGTGCGCATATGCGCGTGTGCGCGCGTGTCCGGGTACGTGTGCGCGTGCGTGTGCGTGTGCGTATGTGTGTGTGCGCGTGCGCGTATGTGCGTGTGTGCGTGTGTGCGTGGGTGTGTGCGTGTGTGCGTGGGTATGCTCGGGTGTGCGCGGGTGTGCGCGGGTGTGGGTGTGCGCGGGTGTGCGTGGGTGTGCGTTGGTGTGCGCGTGTGCGCGTGTGCACGTGTGCGCGTGTGCGCGTGTGCGCATGTGCGCGTGTGCGCGTGTGCGCGTGTGCGCGTGTGCGCGTGTGCGCGTGCGCGAGTGAGCGTGCGCGCGTGTGCGCGTGAACGCGTGTGCGAGTGTGCGCGTGTGTGCATGTGCGCGTGTGTGCGTGTGTGCGTGTGCGCGTGTGCGCGTGTGCGCGTGTGCGCGTGTGCGCGTGTGCACGTGTGCGCGTGTGCACGTGTGCGCGTGTGCGCGTGTGCGAGTGTGTGCGTGTGTGCGTGTGTGCGTGTGTGCGTGTGTGCGCGTGTGCGTGCGCGTGAGCGTGTGCGTTTGCGTGTGTGTGTGTGTCTGTCTGTCTGTCTGTCTGTCTGTCTGTCTGTCTGTCTGTCTGGGTCTGTGCCTGTGTCTGTGTCTGTGTCTGTGTTTGTGTCTGTGTCTGTGTCTGTATCTGTGTCTATGTCTGTGTCTGCGTCTGTGTCTGTGTGTGTGTGTCTGTGTGTCTGTGTGTCTGTGTGTGTCTGCGTGTCTGTGTGTGTGTGTGTGTCTGTGTACGGCTGTGCCTGTGTGTACCTTTGTGTGTGTGTCTGTGTGTGTCTGCGTGTGTCTGTCTGTGTGTATGTGTGTGTGTGTGTCTGTGTGTGTCTGTGTGTGCCTGTGTGTGTGTCTGTGTGTGTCTGTGTGTGTCTGTGTGCCTGTGTGCCTGTCTGTGTGTCTGTGGGTCTGTGTGTCTGTGTGTCTGCGTGCCTGTGTGCTTGTGTGTCTGTGTGTATTTGTCTGTGTGTTGTGTGTTGTGTGTGTGTGGGTGCACGTGCGTGCGTACGTGCGTGCGTGCGTGCGTGAGTGCGTGCTTGCGTGCGTGCGTGCGTGCGCGGGCGGGCGTGCGTGCGGGCGTGCGTGTGCGTGCGTTTGTGTGTGTGCGTGTGTGCGTGTGTGCGTGTGTGCGTGTGTGCGTGTGTGCGTGTGTGCGTGTGTGTGTGTGCTTGTGTCTGTGTTTGTGTATGTGCGCGCGCGTGTGCTTCGTGTCCGCGTGTGCTCCTCATCCTCGTGCATGCCACTTCCTCGCCCCCCCTCACCCGGGCCGCTTTTTGCAGGCCCTGCTCCCTCGCTGCTCACTATCGCGTCGGCCGCGCCATACGCGGGCCACGCAGTCTGCATGATAATACAGAATCGGCAAGGAA
>CAUYUJ010015682.1:926065-934395 GCA_963575745.1 Prorocentrum cordatum
GCCCGCGGGCCCACACGTCCAAGGCGGCCCGGCAATCTGTGTAGATCTGGGTGCACTGCGAGGGCCCAATGAGCTTGAGGGCCATCAGCAATGCATATAGTTCACCTGCTCCTGATTCCTGGACGGGATGAGGAAGGGGTCCAAACGCGCTGCCCTCGCAACGGCTGCTCTGATCCATGGCCACCACTGCCCAACCTGCACGGGCCGCGCACAGAGAAGTCACATCATAGCCTGAGCCGTCGATGCATATCCTGCTACCTAGGAATCCTGCTTCTGGCACTTTTTCCCACCGCCAAACCTCGAGAGTGGAAACCTTGGGCCAGTCATAACCTGGGTTCGCAATCAGCGCTCTCGTCGACAAGAAATCGTAGGCGCCCAGCTGCATACCTCTGCCCACGCACTGCGGCAGGTCTAAGTCCCGCCTAAACAGAAGAAACCCATCACACTGATATAAACGATGCTGTGGCGTGCCGTCATACATGCCGCAGACCCTGCACAGCGGCGTGATGGCACGCCTGCCCTGGAACAAAATTTCCTGAGTGGGATGACCTCCTGCGACTACATTACACAAAAAGGAGGCAGCAGCGTTTCTCCCCGCTTTCCTGAGGCCTCTGAGGGTGTCCACGATGGGCCCCAGGAGGGGAGGAACCACACGATCAGGATCATCGGGATCAGGGGTCACAACATGCTCCAGGAGCCTCATATGCGTACTGTAGTCTATCAGCTTAGTAAGGGTGCGCTTCCCGAAGTGGTTGAGGTCCAGTGAGAAACCACGGCAAGACTCCCAAGTGTCCCAATTGGTAAACCTCCAGCCCAGACGATCCAAGGTAGCCCAGACCGCTCCAGCTGGCCCCCGAACCTTGTCCCAGGCCCTGGTAGCAACCGTAGGGTAAGCCTGCGCACAGGCCCTCATGATGTGCTCGGGGACCCATTTCTGTTTCACTGCCTGTTGCCACATCTTGAGCGGCAGGAGGTTGGCCTGGAACACAGGGTCCATGCCCTTGGTCGGGCCCAACAAAAACTGCAGAGTCCTGGAACGGCCCCGTCCTTTGCCGAAAGATGCCAGACCTATGATCGAGCGCAACTTCATGACCGTCGAAGTGTCCATGCCTATGACCGCTGTGCCGTAAAAAGCTGCTGGCAATCCACCTGTCTTCACGGCCTTGCACAAGCCAGAGTAGCCCGAGCGAAGGCCCCTAAATCGGCGAACTCGGGGCCCCAAGCTCTCCCATCTCGATCCCTGGACTGGAGTTCGGCGCCGACCTGCAGTGTAGTCAACCCCAAGGTTACGAGTCGTCTTGGCCACCTGGAATTAATTTCCAACGCAAGAGCCGCGTTTTCACCCGAACTTCAATATCCCGAGACGTCGCCGTGATCAGGCCTTTCGTGGGAGAGATCAGGAAACCAAGTTTCTCGAGATTGCTGCACAACGTAAAAGTAGCATCGGCCGCCGTTCTCGCCACCGCCCTAGCCTTACCTGTCGCTCCGCACGTAATATCATCAACGACATTGTAGATCCGAACCAACGGGAACTTCGATACAACCTGGTCTAACGGGTCGAGAAGGAGGCACTTTAGCAGGGTGGTGGCGAACGCACAACCTGCCAAGATCGCCTGGATACAGGCGACAAACTCAGAGCAGACCCTGCCCACCTGCAGGACCCTCTGGCCCCTGTACAAGCAGAGGAGGTAGCGCAGGCGGTACAAAGGAAAGCCGTGCTTGATGGCCGCCGAGGCCAAGAAGAAGTGAACCACCTTCCCATAGCACTTGGTCATATCGACCAGAACTGACGCAGCAGAGTGCCCAAAAATGTACGCGCGCTCCATCCTAATAGCCTTCTCCCAAACAGCTCTTTCGCACGAACGCCCCTTGCTTCCGAAATGGTAAGGCCTGTCATGGGCCCGCTCCCATCGATCAGCCTGTACGCGAGTGTATTTCCCAAAGCACCTGACGCTCCCAGACTAAATTCCGATGGGCCGAACTCCACCTTCCTCGTCCTTTGGGATCATGGCTATGATAATCGTGGCCAGGACCTCGGGGAGCTTGCCAAGAGACTCCATCCAAAACCAGAGGGCAGCCACGCACTCCAGGGCCCCGTCGCTGAGGATCTCGAAGTCCCTGGGGCGTGTCCTATCAGCGCCTATCGCCGTCCTGGCCTTGAACTTCCTGGAGCACTTTCGGATCTGATCGGACGTGGCCAAGACTAAGGGCTCCTCGGAGGACTCGGAGATCTTCTCGGTGAGGAGGCTGATGGGGTCAGGGAGGTCCTTCATGCTGGGCTTGGGGCTCCAGATGCCAGTCCACTTCCATGAGATCGTCGATGCGCCCCATGGACCCCTTGGGGGGCCCTCCTTTCGGGTTCGATGGAACCCATCCCAAGGGGACCTTGGTGAACTTATGGGCCAATCCAGCCCGGTTGTCCAGACTTGTCTGGACCCAAGATCTCCAGGCCTTGCCCCGATCCGATTGAAACTGCTTCGCAAGACGCTCTGCGTTGCGCTTGGCCTTGGCGCACAACTGCACGAGGCCACAGAAGTCGAGGCAAGCCAGGTCCGTCTCAGAGACTGCGCACTCTTGCCAAAAAGGGCCGGCACGAAGCGCAGCAGGCCCTTGTAGCACATGGAGAAAAACTGATCTCGCATCTGGTCGGTCCAAAGGCACTGCTTTCCTGACAAGATAGCTAAGCTCCTGAATGTGGATGGACCACTTCCGCCAAGCTCTCCCTTTGGCAGAAGAAACAGGGTACGCACCGCCCGAGACCGAAACAGCAGGATAGATTTTGGTATTCATTCCTTTGGCCCGACCGCGATACTTGCGCGTATCACTCTTGTCAATGCCGTGGATACCTATCATCTCATCCTCGAAAAGCTTGCAAAACCTAGCGTAGCCCCTGTCCAGAGCTGCCTGGTCGCCGCGCGCCTCGAGCTGAGCTAAACATTCAGACCAATCTGGAGGTTGAGGTCGAGGACCGAGAGGGGCTTCACGAGGAAAAACCTTCGGACCAACAAGGACCCTGGTCTTGAGCTCTCTGGGGGCACCTGAGAGGTCCAGCGTGACGGGCCAGTGCGGGGCAGTAGTTCCACGTTTGTTAAGCGACACGGCGTCGAACATGGGCCCGAGCGACTTCGAGATGACGAAAAAGTCGATGGTGGTCCAAGAGGTTGTTGAGGCCCAGTTAAGCGACCGGCGCGATGACCCCCCCCCCTTCGCGACAGGAGGTGCGTCGCGCATTCGTCGCCCGTGCGCCGCCCGTGCGTCGGCCGCCGAAATGGCCAGCCGTCCTCTCGAACGTGCACGTCGCCCTCGCAAGGGGGCAATTTGGTGAGTGCGTCGCCAGCGCGGCGGACGCCCACGGGGCGGATCGCACGCGCGTCGCCCTCTCCACGGCCGCTGAAAAGGCTGGTCGCCTTCTGGAAAAAGAGAGTCGCCCACGCTGCGGCCCTCTTGGCGAGGAGAAGGCGGCCGCTGGGCGACCTCGGCAGATCAGCAAATCCCCTAACATTACACATGCAGCGACGCTGCTGAACGCAGCCCGGCGATAGGCCAGCAGGTCCCCGCAGCCGCCTTCACAACCGCCGCAACCGCCGCCGGCACAAAACTACCGCCGCCACGATCACCACAAACGGATGCGACCGCAACTACATCCACCGCGACGATAACGACCAACACAAATTACCGCCATCACCACCACCACGACCACCACGCTTCTCGCGACCGCCACAACGACCGACCCCAGCACGATCACCGACGTGACCACCACCAGCCCGCCCACCACCAGCGGCACGACCGCCGCCGACGCGACCACGGCGACGAACGCGACCACGACCATGATCACCAACATGACCATTCCAGAAGCACCCGCCCACTCCGCCCCCCCCCCCCTCCCCCCCATTCCCCTGCCGGGCCGCCCTTGCCGCCGCGCCCGCCTCGCGCCCCTGCCCCTCCCCCGTCCTTTTCTCCTCGCAATCTTCCTCTTCCACCGCCGGCGGCGGGGCCGTTGGCGGAAGGCGGGGGCGCCGCTCGCGGCGACGCGCCGCGACCGTGGAAGGGGGGCCGAAGGAGAACAGAAAATGAAGAGGGGCAAGGGGTGGCAAAGGGAAAAAAATGAAGACGAGAGAACAAGGGGGGAGGGACAGACAGAGGGAGGCCGGCAGAAAGGAGGAGGAGAAGGGGAGGAGAGAGGGAGACGAGGCAGGAGAGAGGACGAAGGAGGAGGAATGACAAAAGAGGAGGGACGACGACGAAGAAAAAAGGGAACTAACAGGGGCAAGCACCGCCCTTCCTGGCGCAATGGAGGACGCAGCCGCCGCCACTTGTGAACAGCGCAAGCACGGCGGGCCGACGGCCGTTGCGCATTGCTGCTCGGAGAAATGCTAGGGGCGGGCAAAGTCGCGACTGCGTCGCGCATGCGTCGCGCGTGCGTCGCGCGTGCGTCGCGCGTGCGTCGCGCGTGCGTCGCGCGTGCGTCGCGCGTGCGTCGCGCGCGTGGCGCGCGCGTCGCGCGTGCGTCGCGCGGGTCGATCGTGCGTCGCGCGCTGGCAGGGGTGCGTCGCGCGCGGGTCGGGGTGCGTCGCGCGCGTCGCGCGCGCGTCGCGCGTGCGTCGCGCGGGCGTCGCTCGGGTCGTTCGCGCGTCGCGCGCAGGTCGCGCGCGAATCGCTCGAAGGGCGCCGCGGGCTCCTGACGGCATGCGAACTGCACGGCCCGCTGGCGGAACAATCAAGGGATGCGCGCGGCAATCGTAGAAATAGCGAGACACACACGTGAGAACTACGAACGCGAGGAGACCAATAGACGACATGGAGATGCAGCGCGCGCGGACTAATCCATTTCAAGCGCACGCCCCGTCAGATTTTGAACATCGGTCCGTCGCTGCAGCAATTTGGCGACGTCTCGCCCGCCGATGCATTGGGGGGCGGAAAAAAGGGCCGAAGTGAGGCGAGGGAAGGGCGGGCGGAAATGGTAAGGGACGGGCGAGGAGGGGGCGCGCGGGGGCGGCGCAGCGGCGGCGGGAGCGATGGAAGGCGATCGAAGGGGGGCGGCGGGAGCGAGGAGGGCGAGAAGAAGTTGCAGGAGGGTGGGAGGACAACGGGGGGCGAGTAGGGAGGCGGACAGGACGGCAGCCTGACACAAAAGAACTGAATGCAAATTTCGCAAACGGGACAAAACGCGCAGCGCGTTGGACGAGGGGAAAAGGAAGGAAGAGGGGGGGGCAGGAGGATTGGCGCGAAACGACATGGGGGTGCGGGGCGCGATGCGACGGGGCGAAAAGGCGCCGCGTCGCGCGACGTGACGTCGCCCCCACCGTGGCGCGACGCGCACAGCCCCCAATCAACGCGAGGCGTCTTCGTCCTCAGCAACGGTTGGCGCCCCCGACAATGAGCACCAGCAAATCCTCTTGCGCCGAATTGGGAACAGAACGCGTTGGTGGACCGTCGAACTAGGAGTGCGCCGCGACCGCCCAAAAATGGCTGCTGGTGCACCGGCGTCGGAAACCTATATATCGCCAGAGAAATTCCGAAGTCGCGCCACATGTCGCCCACGCACCCTGGGAAGCCGGGATTCGGGACAGAGACGCAAACCAGGGCCGGCGCACGGGCGACGCTCGGGCGACGCACTGAACGAAACTTAAAGGGGGGGGTGGTCGCTTCACTGGGCCTTAACACAAGAGGTCGACGATTTACGACACGTAGGCTCCGAGGTGTGGAAGATTGTGCCCCCAATCTTGTCCACCCAACCCGCGTCCGCTAGCAGCTTCGGGGATGTGTTGAAATCTCCTCCTATAACGAAGGGTAGCTGCCAACCGTGGAGCTCCTCACCGAGTCTGTTGAGGATCTGGAAACTGTCGAGGCCCAGGGGTCTTCGCAATCGAGATAGAAGGAAAACACAGCGATACCTCCAGGCACAAACAGTCCAGCCAAGCTCCGCAGATACGGTGTGGCTGAGGCAGAGGGCGGACAAGCGGTAAGGATCCCATCCCGATGTGACTCCTGGCAGCTATCCCCGTCCCACAACTGAGCCCTCCCTTGTCTGTGGTCCTGCTTGGGTGCACGAGCGCATTCCAACCTAACTGGCGAAGCTGGCGGGTACCCGCGCGATGATCATCTCCGAACGCGAAATCCTAGAACACGACAACCTGGCCGAATGACTCGGACTGCAAGTATGTCTTCAAAGATTTCCAAGAAGATGAATTACAGGTGTCGATGGTCATGCAACGGCGAACTGCTTTCACCGAAACATCAGAACTACGATCGCCAGGCAGGTCTTGACGAGCGTCAGCAGTACCGACGTTGCCCCCATCAACAGAACGGAGACTCAACGGCACCTGCTGCGCATCTGGGGCCTGCTGCGTCCTGCAAAACCCTACCACGCCCCCTGCACGCGCTGTGCCCCTCGCCTCCTGTGGAGAGGGTGCCCAGGCCGAGGCGTAGGTAGGTGGCGACTTTGAACCTGGGCACCCCGAAGGGTCCCAGGATTTGCGTCCTAACGCCATGCTAGTACACCCAGTCGAGGGAGTTAACGTAGCTCTGGTCCTTGGCGTAGTCGAAGGATGCGCCGCCCCCGCCGACGGCGACTGAACACGATGACGGGGTTGCTTATCAGGAAGACTGTCTGAACACTGCGCCGCTCCCGCCGACGGCGACTGCACACGATGACGGTATGATCCACTTCCAGAACCTGACGAGCCGTTTTTTCATCACTGCATCGACCAAAACGCGGGGGGGGAGGGAACTGGTACTCCCAAGGCTGCGCCGTGGATGCTGAAGTCGTCCACGGACTGCTTGGCAAGCGCGGGGCAATTGCGGGCTGCCCCCAACCTAGCGTGGAAGTAAACGCGGCAACAGTATCTGGAGGCAAGCCGTACCCCGAACATGCGGCGCTCTCTGCCTGCCACCCTCGCTCCGATTCCCACCCCCAGGGCCCCACTTGGCGGCCCCAGCACCAAGATGATACTGGCCTACCAAGGGTTTCGTCTGAGGGGAGTCCCAGAGGTCTCATGGCAGGTGAGTCTAGCGACCAAGAGCGAGTAGCCATCCACGAAGCCCAGTTGGCAATCGTCGAATGTGGGGCCCACCCGTCAAAGGCCTGGCCCAGAATCACTTGCACTGGCAACGCCTGCAGCGACGCTGGACGCCTTGGCGAACTGCCGCTCCAGGTCGAACTGCTCCACGTCAACGGGCGCCGCGAAGGCCCCAGAGGCCGCCGTCGCCGAAGCCGATGCCAGGGCCTCCTGGGAAGGTGGCTGCGGCGGCCGCGGAGGCAGGCCTGCAGCGGCTGGGGCGGCATCACCAGGCGGGGGGGGGGGGGGCGCTGAGGCCGCAGCCTGGGGCGGAGCGTGGCCCTCTGCCGCCCCATCGCCCTCAGCCTCCTCGCCAGTGCGACGACGCTTGGCAGCCATTCTCTGGCGGAAAGCCCGCTGCTCCTCCACCAGCTCCTGCGCCCTCGTGCGGACCGCTCCGAAGGCGTCGGCGACAGCTTTCTTGGTGACCTGCTCCACATCGGCCTTGCGCTTCTCGACCTCCTCACGCTCAGAAGCCGATATCTCGATCCCCTCAGCCTCGAGACCGAACAAACCGTCATCCTCGAAAACCTCGAAGCCCTCGCCGTCCAAGAGCTTAGACAGATGCAGCCCATGGCGGACATGCCCCTGAGGTTCTGGACGAACTTGCGGGACGCCTGCAGCGAGCAAGGCGACCGCTTCATGGTACTTGGCCTGGCACAGCTCATAGTCCTGAAGGGCCGACACCGCCTGCTTCTGGGCCTGCACGTACTGGTCGCGCAACGAGTCCGCTATCTTGACGCGCTTGTCCAGCTGCTGCTTGGCCTCCCGCATCGCGTGCTGGGCCGCTCCCACCTAGGGCTGCTTGGGCTCAGCAGCCCGCTGCAGCCTGTCGATGAGGCCCTGATAGTACTTGACAGTCTGGCCGTCGCCCAGGCTCTCACAGGTGCGGAGCAGGCCCTGCAGCTTGGGTATGTCCTCAACCTTGTACTTCGAGTCCTTGTCAGCATTCGCGCTAGCCATGGCGCCAGGCGGGACCCAACCTGATGCCTGAAGCTGGAGCCCCGCAGGTAGCACCTGCTGCAGGGGCGGCGGTGGGCCGAAATAGGCCTGCGGACCCACCTGCTTCGGGCCAGGGAAGGTGAGCAGGTAGCCCTTGCCCCCCTTGGTCTCCCCCTTCTTGCCCTTGCCCTTGCCACCTCCTTTCGGTCCCTTGGCCGACTCGCCGTGAGCTGGCAGAGAGCCCAGTGGCGGAAGCTCCGCCCACACGCCCTGGGCTGGCGCCTGGGCGGCAGGCTGCACGTAGGACAGGGGCTGGAGGCAGTGCTTGCA
>CAUYUJ010015682.1:934495-964495 GCA_963575745.1 Prorocentrum cordatum
CCTCCTCCTCCTCCTGCTCTTCCTCCTCCTCGTCCTCGTCCTACTCCTCCTCCTCCTCCTCCTCCTCCTCCTCCTCCCCGCGTGCTCCTGTCAAACGCCTGCCGGGGTCCCCGCAGATCGGCGCCGTCCCCACGTCGGCCCCCGCCTCTCGTCGAACTCTGCATGCTGCGGGGGGGCGCGGCGGCGGAGTCCTCTCTGGCAAAGGCCCCGCTGGCAGAGAGGCGGCGCCCGCGGGAGCGGCGGCGGCGGAGGCCTCTCGGGCAGAGGCTCCGCCGGCAGAACGGCTGAGCCCGCGCCGCCTCCGAGGGCTCAGGCGCCGGGGCCGCCGTGCGGCGCCCCGCGTCGCAATCGCGCGCGCGGGCCTCCCTGGGCTTAGGTCGGGCATGTTCTCCTACAGGTGGATGTTGGACGGCAAGTGTATATATATATATATAAACACATAAATAAATATATAAATAAATAGATCGATAAATGAATATATGAATAAATACATATTGAAGAAAAAAACGCCCCCAGACTGTATGCCGAGTTTTCTCCAATATTCCTCCTGTAGAGGGACACGCCTGACTTAAACCTGGGCCATGGAAGCACAAAAGGGTACCGATGCCGCTACTCCACAGGCATCGCCAAGGGTGCGCTCTGCCCAAAAGCTCGAGGCGAGTCCGGCCGTGGCGACGACGGAAGGGCAGCGGCATGGGTACGCCTGCCGTCCTCCCCCGACTCCTGGAGGCCCTCCGGCAGCCTCCGAGGGTGCAGACCGGGGGAAAAGACACTGACACAAGCATGCAAACTCTAAGGTCCGTGCGGGTTCCTCGGGTCGGCGCCGGGCCCCCCTGGCGCACGGAGCGCGCGCCAGGGGCGGCCGCCCGAGGCGCCGCCAGGGGGGCACTGGAGGGCCAATCCGAGGAATCCGCGCGGACCTCCGCGCTCTGATGCCCATGTCTTTGCTCGTTCGCCGAGCAGAAGGCGCGCGCGCGCAGCGCCGCGCTCCCCCCCCCCCCCCTGCGGGCCACACGTGTACCCATCTCCACTGCGTCTTGAAGCTCTGAGCTCCCTTCCCCAGAACACCAGCGGCGCAGCGGATATGGATAAAGCTCTGACCCGTAGAGAGGCTAGACTCTTGTCCGTATCCGCTGCGCCTCGGCCTTTTGGCGCCACCCGCCAGGAAGGAGGAGGAGGAGGAGTAGGAGGAGTGGGAGGAGGAGGAGGAGAAGGAAAGTCCAAGATGCAGTGGATATGGATATCAATCATGCCCGCAGCCCCCCTCGCCCGCGGGCGTCACGTCGAGAGCGCCCCCTGCGGGCGGGGGCTGCCCCGCGCCCCCCATCTGATGTGCCAGATGGTCACACCACCACCATAGGCAGGAGAGGGAGAGAAGGAGTGAGGAGGAGGAGGGAGGAGAGGGAGGATAGGAGCAGGAGGAGGAGCAGGAGGAAGGCGCAGGAGGAGGAGACCTCCCCATGCCTCCTTCTCCTCCGCAATGCCATCAGAATGTGGTGGTGGATGGAACATGGGACAACCCCCCCCTCGCCCGCGTCGAAATCCGTTCTGAGAGCGCACCCCCTGCGGGCGGCGGGTACTCCACAGAAACCGCCAGGCCCGTCGCACCTTCACCGGAGGTGACCGGTGCCCGGAGGTGCCCCCGGAAGCAGCGGGCGCCGCTCGTTCGGGCCGCTGGCGCGCTGTTACGGCGTCCTGCGCCTGTATTCAGCCGCTGCGGCCGCCGCCGCTTCCAGTTGCCCGCCGTCGCGGCGCCGTCGATCGGACGCCGTCGGCGCGGCCGCCGCCCGACCGCCCGTCGTTCGGCTTTCGTGGTTTTTTTTTCGGCACCGCCTTCCTGCGCGGCCGCCGCCACCACCGCCCGCCGTCGGCGGCGCCGGCCGTCGTCGACGCCGTTCGCCGCCCGCCGCGGTCATCGGCGGCGCCGCCGGGCGGCCTCGTCGCCGCAGGTTCGAAGCTCCAGGCATTCTAAGAAGAGAAAGCACATAAAATAAAACTGTTGGCGCTCCACACGGACTTCTTGGACCCGCGCCGGATCCCTCTCCCTGGCGAGCGCAGCGCGCCAGGGGCGGCGCCGGAGGCGCCGCCAGGGGGGGTCCAGCGCGGAGCCAAGAAATCCGCGCGGAGCGCCAAAAGTTTATGTTTATGCAGTTGTTTCTGCATTGAAGCCTCGAGCAGGGGATCGGTTGCAGAATTGATGTACCCCAGAACGGTTTTCTCGTCGGACCCATGAGACATGCGTAGCTCGATAGCTCTACGAACACTCTACGCGCTTGTTGCAGAGTCGACGGGGAAATCTAGTCGGGGGTGAATCGGTTCTGAGTCGATTCCCTACTCGAAGGCTCGAGACTTCCAGGCCTCCCGGGGCGTCCTCCTTGCCACGGCCCGCTCGAGGTGCTGGGCAGAACGGGCTCAGAGACACTTCTCCAGCAGCGGGGCCCAAATGCTTCGACGGTGTCTCTCGGGCCAGACCGCCTGGCTGTCAGCTCGCGCGCCGGCCCTTCGAATCGAGAGCCAGGTCAAAGGATATCTTAGATCAGATCTGCAACGTAACCTCGATGCTGCACTATGCAGCACTGCACCACCACCCACCGGAACAGCGACCGAAAGCACTAAAACCAACAGGACTCACGCAGCGGGCAGCCACAACTGCTACTACGCGTGGCGCAAGAACGCCACCCCAGACAGGCCCGCGGGTCGACTCTCGACCCCTGGATCCAGACCTCAGAATCACAAAACCAGACCCTCGAGGTTCCAGGATTCGTGAAGGATTTGGAGCGCTGTTGGCCTTTCATTGGTGGCCAGTGGATGCCTCCTCGGTCGAGAGCCCCCGATGCCCACTTCACATAAGAATCGTGACGCCAGAGACCCGGGGCGTCGCTGGAATCAGAACTGGAACCGATCGGAATCGGCAACATCGGACGAGAGCTGTACGTATGGAACCAGAGTCCGCGGATCGGATCGGAATCAATACCGGAAAGACCTCGGACCGCGCAAATACCCACCCCCGAAGGTACAGTCGGACCTGGGCCAGACGAAGACCCCTCAAGAACACGAGACCCTCCGCCGGCCAGAACGCACAGAGCATCCGAGGGCACCCTCCCCAGGGTGCTCCAGAGCACCCAACCAATGCGAAGAACACCAGGGTACCCTCCCGACCCGACCTCGGCCTTCTACAGTCTGGCTGCTGAAAGAAGGAACGCGAAATAAGGAAAGAAGCCCCTTCTTGGCCCTGGAAGCGCCTCCGTGCCCCAGGAGGGCAAGAGGCACAGCACTGGAGGAACCTATAAGGAACATCGAGCCCCTCCCGAACCCAAACTGTTCCTCACTTCAGCGTCTTTGCCTGGCACCCCCCCCCCGACCCCGACCTCGGCCTTACGCTGCCTCGGTCCGACTGCCCCGGCAGGGCCCGGGACTGCGCACGTGCACGTGCAGGCCTCCACGAGTGCCCTGTGCCGTCCGGGGGCGGCCTCGGCGCCCCTGGCGCGGGGATGCGCACGGCGCGCGTCGGGGGGGGGGGGGCGCTGCCGGAGAGGCGGCGCGGGGGGGGCGGACGAAGGGGCCCAGGGACACGCAGAGAAACAGACGCGCGTCCCAGCATCCCCCCGTACATGGACATTAGACTCGAACCGCGTGGCCCAAGATGCCCCCCAGACCCCGCGAAGTTGATATTGATGGCGTGGCGACGGGGGGGCGTGAGTGGACAGAAATATTCGAACTCCAAAACACCGCCTTTACTGAGATCAACATTGATGTCGGGGGCGAGGGGTGATTTAGAATCTCCCTCGAATGTGTAAAGGTTCGAATATATTGTCCATTTACTGCCTCTCTATTTTCTCACACTTTCTGGATGGTCGTCTTCCCCGCCACTTTCCACGCTTTCCGTGTGCTCTTGGGGATCGACGATCGTTCGTGTCTGTGTGCTTCTTGTTCCCCTCCTGAGTTGGCACCGCCCTGGGCTGCTGGAGGCCTGCTGAGGCCAGGCTGGACTGCCTCTTGGAGCTGTCTGTGCCCAACCCCGCGCTTCGCCCATCGAAGGCGACACGGGCACCCACTGGGATCGCCGCGGGGGTTGCTGAGTGGATGGGGGGGTTACACGTGGATGCCAAGGTGGGTTATATCTGGCCCAGCCTGGCCTACCAGTGGGTCACAAATTCCCCAAGTGGCTTAGGGGGTGCAGGGAACTCCGCTGAGTGGGCGGAGCCCACTTAGCCCGGATCGCTCACCCCCCTAAGCTACCCGTGGTACCTGCAACCCACTTGAAAGCCAGGTTAGGCCAGAGAGAACCCAGCTCAGCATCCACTTGTAACCCCCTGTCCATTTACCACCCCCCGCAGCGATCCCAGCAGGAATGGCGGCCCAGGCCGGGGCCAGAATCGGAAGCGGCTTTGGACGCACGAAATGGGTACGGGAAAAAATGGGCACAACGCCGAACCACAAATGTTGTCCAAAACCGGCAGCGGCCGCTGTTGGGCAGACGGCTGCTCGTCTTCAGAGAACAACGTCCGCGGCGGCGCGGACAGCGGGTCCCACCCAAAATGAACAGGAACTGCTGCTGGGCATTGTACCCATTTTTCCCGTACACCCTGCGAAATGCTTAAGAAATCATGGGTTAAGAAATTCATAGTCTCAGAACTTGAATAAAAACCCTACATTTCTATTACAATCTTAGGATTTACATTGAAACATTAAGAATAATCGAGACTCTGGCCGAAAACTTAAGTTTTCTTAAGCATCGCCCAAGGTGTACCCATGTCGACGTCGATCGTCCCGCGCGGCGGATTGGCCCCACGGCGCGGAGCCCGGCCCGGCTGCGCAGGATCCCCGCGGAGCCTCCGCGGCCCGCCTGGCCTGGCTTGCCGCGCCACGCCACGGAGACTCGGCCCGAGAAGGCCCGCGGCCAGCGGAGGGGGGCATCGGCCCCAGAACTCCGACGTCGCGAGAAGCTCACGACGAAGGTTTTTGACAATTTTCGGCCTCTGGAGGCCCTCGCCGGGCCTCGGGAGCGTCAAGAAACGACTCGGGATGAAAGACCGGTCCCAGGGAAGGTCTCCAGACTTCGGGGGGCAGACATCGTGAGTTTCCCACGACGTCGGGGGTCTGGGGCGGAGGGGGGCCAGGAGGCATTGACGTGAGATCCTGCCGACGGGGCTTCTGATACTGCCAACGGGGCTGTGGAAATCGGGCCCCCGTGCTGCTCGATCCTGCTAGGCGGTTCCCGCTTCTGGCGAGAAGTTTCCTGCGTCAGAAAAGCGGCGATGCGAAGGTACCCTCTTGCAACCCCCGATCGAGAGAAATAATTCCTCT
Source organism: Prorocentrum cordatum (assembly GCA_963575745.1). Taxonomy (NCBI): domain Eukaryota; class Dinophyceae; order Prorocentrales; family Prorocentraceae; genus Prorocentrum; species Prorocentrum cordatum. The sequence goes on from CAUYUJ010015682.1 coordinate 939,803, forward strand.
CGATCGGAAGTTGCAAGAGGTTGCCACTGGCCCAAGGCGCCCCCAGCGTTTCGCTCCACGCTGGAGCCCCTGGGGGGAGATCCCTGTGCCTTGTGAGGGGTGCTCTGGGGGCCGTGGGGACCTCCGTGGAAATTCTGGGGGCGCCTTGGGTGGGGGGAACTTCTAGCAACGTCCGACTTGACAGTGACGCTGCGAGCGGACCCAGGCCGAAGCCCCAGCCTTCACCCTCCTTCCAGCACTGGCGCTGTGGACATACCTGTCTGCCGAACAGTTTAGCGCTGGCCACCTTCTCATCATCAGTAACAGCAGCATCAGCATCAGCATCAGCATCAGCATCAGCATCAGCATCAGCATCAGCATCATCATCATCATCAGCAGCAGCAGCATCATCAGCATCATCATCAGCATCATCATCACCACCGTCATCATCATCGTCATCATCATCGTCCTCCTCCTCTTCCTCATACTTCTACAATTACCCAATATGAATACTACTCTCCTCCCTCCCCTGGTGACGTCCAGGAAATGGCTGGCCCCCCTCCGCGCACTGGTAACAAAGGATTTCTGGGAGTTGGGTTTTCGCTTGGGTTTTTGTTTCAAAATGCTGTTCTCGCTGAAGCGCGGGCCGGGCTACCGCTCGTTCCGAATCGTGCTCCTGCTGCAGCGCTGGCCTCATTTCCGCGCTTCCGCTCGTTGTTCGAATCGTGCTCCCGCTGCAGCGCTGGCGTCATTATTTCCAGCGCCATGCCACGGCATGGTTTTCGGCTTTTTTCAAATAAGCCCCAAAATCTAGAAAATTGCACCCCGAAAAAACCATCAGAAGTAATCACACATTCGGTGTCGATTCCACTTTGGGGGCGTCGCCACGCCATGGTATGTCAGGATACGCGTCCTCCGAATCGGGTTCCCGCTGCAGCGCTGTCCTCAGTTCCGCGCTTCCGCTCGTTCCGAAGCGTGTTCCCGCTGCAGCGCTGGAGTCATCATTTCCAGCGCCATGCCACGGCATGGTTTTCGGTACTTCCAAATCGGCCCCCAAATCTAAAATAGTTGCCCCCCGAAGAAACCATCGGAATTGATTACACAGTCGGTGTCGATTCGTTGATTTCTTCGGCCGTAGAACCCCCCTGGGGACCTTCAAAAACGGTGCGGCTGGAATACGCCGATCCGACTTGACCCTGTGAGGGGTCCAGGGGCCCAATGTGAGCCGATTGTTCAAGCCAGACCATCGAGCCTGGCAGCCCGCCGTGCTATTCCCTGACGTCCGCTCTCGCCCGCCGCAGCTTCCCCCGCCGCCGCCGCCGTGGTCGTCTGCGTCGCTGTCGCCGTCGGCCACTTCTGTGCTTTCCCGGGAGCTTCCGGAAGTCTTCGGGCCATCTGCCACGCCTCGTGCAGAGCTGCCCGGGGAGCCCAGGGAGACTTGGAAGTGGGCTCGGGGAACGCAAGGCAGCGTGTCGAAAGGAGGGGGGGGGCCTTACGGTATCACACTACCCCTACCAGACGCCACTTGGCATTCGAAGGCGCCCACATCGAGCACGCATGGTTGCGCAGGGCCTGGAGCCGGAATTCCGGATTGGCCTTCTCCTTTCGCACACGGACCATTTACCTTCCAAGGCATCTTGCGCCATGCCATGGCATGCAATGCAATGTTGCGTTGTGCTCCGCTGTACGATGCCATGCTTTGCAATGTCACGCTTTGCGATGCAATGCTACACTACGCAATGCCAAACCATGCAATGACATGCTCTGCTCTGCCGCGCACTTCTATACCATGCTACGCCGTGCTTTACCATGCATCGCAAACCCTCCCGGGATCATTGCCCTGCTCGACATCAGCATGCGCGCATAAAGAGGAGATATGCGCCATGTGAAGGGTTGGGAGGGAGGGGTATGACGACAGATATGACGCGAACGCACCTAGCTTGCCCACTCCCCCCTCCTCCTTCTCCCCCTCCCCCTCCTCCTTCTCCCTCCCCCTCTCCTCCATCGACGTGCGGGCTGGCTCACGCACTGGCATCATTTGTTCAGCATTTTCTATTCGCATGCACTGGACTCTGCTTCTCCCAACGTCGCATACCGCGGAACAAGATGTGCACACTTTCTCCCCTTGTCATGTGGCGGCTGTACCCCACACCATCATGAGTGACATCCACGGGAACCTTCCACGCATGACCGCCACGAGGCTCGAAGTCACTCACCGAAGCCTGTGGCAAGCTCCGCGTGACCTGAAGACCTAGAAGCTCATCAACGACAGTCTTGCTGTCAAACTCATCTGGCTCCACCACGCCTGCCACGTCACACGCCACGCCACGAAAGTCTCGGCAGAGCCGGTTCTTCAGGGTGCCGCCGTGAAGATCAGCGGAACAGGGCCCGAGCTTGACCCAGGGGCTCAGCCCTGCAGTCCCGATCTCATCACCAGCTGCGGCAGATCCGACAGCGGCCCGGCCACCTCGGCGACGACCCGGCCAGAGACCCCCCACCGCCCCCCGTGGCCAGGCGGAGGCCATGGCATCAATGAGCGCATGGAAACGACCCCCGCCCCCCACATGAGGAACTTTAGACCACTGGGACCGTTGAACGACGCGCGAACTGCAAGCGGAAACTGCTCAACGGTCAGCCAACGACAACGCCGCGCAGCTCAATGCGAAGACCCAGCGCCAGGCGGACTCCCGCGGAGGCCCAACGCCAAGCGAAGGTCCAGGGCCAGGCGGAGGCAGCCCAGCGCCGAGCGCAGGCCCGGCGCCTCTCCAAGAGGCCGAGCGCCAGGCCGAGGCGGAGGCCCGCCGCCAGGCGGAGGCCGCCACGGCGGGAGGCGGAGGCCCTGGGCCTCGCCGAGGCCGAGGCGCCAGGTCGGGGACCCCGGGCGCCAGCGCGAGGCGGAGGCCGCGCGCCAAGCCGAGGCCGCCAAGCGCCGGAAGAGGCACGAGGCGGAGCTCGAGGGCCACGTTGCTCCCATCGCACTTGAGGACCACATCCCAGAAAGAATCTCGAGCACCCAGAAAACCGTCGAAACGGTGTCGAACGAGCATCGCCTCCCAGGACCTGCCAACTGAAAACCCTCCAGTTTCGGTACCTTCTTGGTGCTCGAGATTCTTTCTGGCGGTGGAGGGCCTGCAGAGCGACAGCCACCCGCAGGTCGCAGCGCTCGGCCGATCGGGGCGCCAGTCCAAGAGCTCTCCCTCCAGGGCCGGGAGGCGCACGACCAGAAGAGGCACGGGCTCGCCGCCAACCTCGCCTCTGGCCACATCTCCAGGGGCACCTGTTGTGCCTCGCCATGGACCTCGACACTGTGAGGTCACCCTGGACGTACCAGGAAGATGCCACCCGCGAACATCTACGCCAGCTACATGCCAGGATTCATCGAACCCTTGAAAGGACGCTTCACTGATCTAGACATGGAGCTCTGCCGTCCCGGCTGGACGATCATGAGGTCGCCAGGGCAGGATGGCAGCCGCGGAGTATTCTCTCTCCCGCCCCATTCCTCCTCGGTGTCACTACTCCCTGCACGCCTACTGCGAGCAGCGCGCACTTGTGGAACGAGCGCGCCCCCTGGCCCAAGTGTCGCGGCATCATCCCAGGAGCCGGGAGCAGGCCGCTCCCCATCCAGCACAGAAGTATGCCCCTCTCGAAACAACGGCCGCCAGGACGCCAACCCAACCCCCGCCCCGCGCCCTCTCATGATAACGTGATCCTCTTCTTCTGCCCCCCTCTGCTTCATGGCTGCATGTGTTCTGGCACTCCTGGCCACCCAGCAGCGCTTCGCACACAAGCTCGCCTGGCCGCGACAAAACCTGTGCTCGGGGGCGGCCAAGAGGGGGGGCGTCCAAGAAAGAAAACATCACCATAAGTTTAGGGCCCGCAACCATGGCCAGCGGCAACCGTCGCGGCCCAGGGGAGGGGGGGGGCCAGGGACGTGATGAAACAAAGAGAGGCGCCATGAAATGCTGAGGAAACATCATGGCCCACGCCATGATGTCCACCCCCCCTCTGGTCATCACCCCCCTCTTGGCCGCCCCGGATGTGCGCGGACGCGAAGACCGTCGTGCTCGGCCGGGGCTCCGCTGGCCCCACCGAGCGCGCTGCTGCAGAAGGCAGACGAGCAACCTCCCTCTCCAGGGGCCACCCGCCACTGGGCGAGAGGCGAGCCCGCCAGCCAGCCCAGCGCGCCAGGCCTGACATCCAGGCCAGGGCCCACATCTGCCTTCCATATAGCAAGAAAGAACGTCAGATGATGGGCCGATTTTCCACCACCGCCACCAACAGGTAGGAGAAGGAAAGAGGAGGGGTTGAGGAGGAGACCTTTCCCATCCTCCCTCCTCCCCCGTCCTACATGTGGTAGTGGTGGTGGAAAACTGGCCCGTCACTATAAACATAAGTTGTTTGCGCTCCGCGCGGATTTCTTGGATCCGCGTTGGGCCCCTCTCCCCTGGCGCGCGGAGCGCGCCAGACGGCGCCGGAAGGGTTCACTTCCTTTCGGGGGCGCGCACACATGGACTAGCGATCCATGGATTTGGCGCGCAGCCGCCAAATCCATGTTGCCCTCCCCAACATGCGGCTGGTGCCGCCTCGCTCGGCGGCGGAAATCCGCGATTTCCAATGGAAATGGGACCCGTCGATAATCCACGCCCCCTTAATCCATGTTTGCGTTCTCCTCGCTCTCCTGGGGCTTTGCTGCGCTCTTGCTCGTTAACATGTATCACGTGTGCGGAGCTGCACTGTCAATGCCCTGCTTTCCTGTGCTTTTGCTGCGCTCCTGCTCGCAACGCACACCGCCAGAGGCAGCGGAGAGCCTGAGAGATCCACCCACAAAAAAAATTAGCCTGGCGAAGGACCCAACCATATGCACTTGTGAATACCGCAATTGTGAATACCACCTTCGCCCGCGCTCTCTATGCGGCCACGGCTTCCCGCCGGAGCCCGACATGCTCAGGAACACGTTCGCGGCCGTCTTCGCGGGCGCCGACGACGACAAGGACGGCGTCCCCGTGACCGAGGAGCAGAAGCAGGAGAGGGCTTTGAAAGCCATGAAGGAGGAGGTGGCGTTGCACGTCGACAAGGCGGAGTACGACGCCCAGGCGCGGTTGTTGAAGCAGCACAACTATGGGGCCACGATCCTCGTGAGGGGTGTGCCGACATGGCACGAGGCCGACATGCGAACTTTGCCACTGGCGCCTTCGGTGGAACTCATATGGGGACACGATCCTCGTAAGGGGTGTGCCGACATGGCACGAGGCCGACATGCGAACTTTGCTACTGGCGCCTTCGGTGGAGCTCTTATGGGGCCACGATCCTCGTGAGGGGTGTGCCGAAATGGCCCGAGGCCGCCATGCGAACTTTGCCACTGGCGCCTTCGGTGGAGCTCCTATGGAGCCACGATCCTCGTGAGGGCTGTGCCGAAATGGCCCGAGGCCGCCATGCGAACTTTGCCACTGGCGCCTTCGATGGAGCTCTTATGGGGCCACGATCCTCGTGAGTGGTGTGTCGACATGGCCCGAGGCCGTCATGCAAATTTTACCACTGGCGCCTTCGGTGGAGCTCCTATGGAGCCACGATCCTCGTGAGGGGTGTGCCGAAATGGCCCGAGGCCGCCATGCGAACTTTGCTACTGGCGCCTTCGGTGGAGCTCCGATGGGGCCACGATCCTCGTGAGGGGTGTGCCGACATGGCCCGAGGCAGCCATGCGAACTTTGCCACTGGCGCCTTCGGTGGAGCTCCTATGGGGCCACGATCCTCATGAGGGGTGTGCCGAAATGGCCCGCGGACGCCATGCGAACTTTGCTACTGGCGCCTTCGGTGGAGCTCCTATGGGGCCACGATCCTCGTGAGGGGTGTGCCGAAATGGCCCGAGGCCGCCATGCGAACTTTGCTACTGGCGCCTTCGGTGGAGCTCCTATGGGGCCACGATCCTCATGAGGGGTGTGCCGAAATGGCCCGAGGCAGCCATGCGAACTTTGCCACTGGCGCCTTCGGTGGAGCTCCTATGGAGCCACGATCCTCGTGAGGGGTGTGCCGAAATGGCCCGAGGCCGCCATGCGAACTTTGCCACTGGCGCATTCGGTGGAGCTCCTATGGGGCCACGATCCTCGTGAGGGGTGTGCCGAAATGGCCCGAGGCTGCCATGCGAACTTTGCTACTGGCGCCTTCGGTGGAGCTCTTATGGGGCCACGATCCTCGTGAGGGGTGTGCCGAAATGGCCCGAGGCCGCCATGCGAACTTTGCTACTGGCGCCTTCGGTGGAGCTCTTATGGGGCCACGATCCTCGTGAGGGGTGTGCCGAACTGGCCCGAGGCCGCCATTCGAACCCTGCCACTGGCGCCTTCGGTGGAGCTCCCTATGGGGCCACGAAACGCTGTACTGGGTGGGTGAAACGCAGGGAGGAGGGGAGGAGGATAAGGAGGAGGAGAGGAGAGGAGAGGAGGAGGAGGAGGAGGAGGAGGAGAGGAGGAGGAGGAGGAGGAGGAGAGAACGCAGGGCGACGTCTCTTCAAAACGAGGACCCAACACCACAGGATGGTTGGGAAAAAACTCCAGTGCGCACCTCCTTTACACAGGATCTCCACCACCCTCCTGTGTTCACCTCCTCTCCTCCTCCTCCTCCTCCTCCTCCTCTCCTCCTCCTCCTCCTCCTCCTCCCTATCCTCTCCTCCTCCTCCTCCTCCTCTCTCCTCCTCCTCCTCTCCTCCTCCTCCTCCTCCTCCTCCTCGTCCTCCTCCTCCTTCTCCCCCCCTCCCCCTCCTCTCCTCCTCCTCCTCCTCCTCCTCCTCCTCCTCCTCCTCCTCCTCCTCCTCCTCCTCCTCCTCCTCTGAACAGCATCTCCTCGTTCTCCGCCTCCTGCTCCCCCCGCCACCCTCCGCAGTGGCACGAGGCGAAGCCGCCCGGAGCCCCCTCGCCGCTCGGGAGGGGGACAGGGGCAGGAACGCGGGAGGATGTCTCACAAGGGATACGTTGGCGGTGGACATTACCAGCCTGGAACATATCCCTATCCCTAAGCTGGGCATCGCCTCATCACAATGCCAACCGTAGGGATTCCCTTAGTTTTTCAGGGCGCATCCCTAAGATTGTCATCGCCTTTTGACGTGTCAATCTTAAGGATAGGGATAAATTCGAGGCTGGTGAAGACAGACCTCCTTTTCGTAAACCACCCTTTAGTGAAAACGGCCTGGGATCGAAACCGACGGACCTGGGCCCGCAAGAACAGCGGCCGCGACGCCCTCCCGCGAACCGAAACGGTCAGTTCACTGATCGATAACCTCCGAATACGTCGACCCCTCTTCCCAGGCTTCATGGGGTTTTCGAGTGGACCAAGAATAGTGCGCCCAACCCTGGATTATACGATGGGGGGACGTCCATCCTCGAACGGGGTGCGTCCGAATAGCCCCCTCTGGTGTGTATCCAAAGGCTTCCCTCCTTTTCTGAATGGTTTCATGTTTCGTTGAAAGTAGGCGGTCTGGTGGAACAAATCGCCTGCGAACGCTTTTGTCGGGAAAGACTCACCCAGTTGTCACGGGATGTGTAGCTCCGCAGTGCACCTCCCGTTGCTCACCGCCCTTTGTCGGGGGGCTGCCGCGATGCTGCTGAGGCCTCCTGTTCCCCCGGGTAGGAGGAGCGCCCCCAAGCGCATCACGTCCGGGGGCTTCCGCCGTCCGCGGCAGCAGTGCCCGCAGCTCGAAGCTCGAAGGAGAACCATCTCCCAGCACGCACTCGTACGTGTCATCGTTTGCCTCTCCTTGCTCACGGCCTCTCCCTCTGGAAGAAGGGCGTCCCCAAACGCCTCACGTCCGAGAGCTTCAACCATCCGTGACAGTAGTGCACGCAGCTTGAGGCTCGAAGGAGGACGGGCTCCCAGCATGCACTCGTGCGTGTCATCGTCTGGTTATCCTTGTTCATGGCTTCAGTTGCATCGGCACCGTTGACGCGTCCGCTGCCGCTGTTTATATCAGCATCTGTCCTTTGATTGACCCTGCGGGCTTCGAACTGTGGTCGCGCACAGAAGACCGCTTTCCTCATACCCGCGTGCGTTTCGCTTCACACGCATGATGTAGCGGTTACGCACGCGGCTTCATGCGGATGCACGAAGCGTTGCAAGCACCCGTGCCGTGCTCCGTCGGAAGAATATTTTGGCGATGCGACGGCCGTGCTTGCATGACAATGACCAACTCGCTGGACCCGACGATGCGTCACTGTGTCAAGGCAGGCAGGTGCATCCTCCAGGCACCTGAAATAGGTCCCAGCGTCTCTTTGAAAAGCTCTACCTTCGTGCTCGTCCTGTTGGTAGTGGTCGTGCGATCGAAAACATTTCGCGATACACTCTCTTGCCGACGTGTTTCGCCGCGCGGGTACGGGGCACCGTGCACGACAATGTCGTCCCAGGCTGGGGCTCCAGGAAATCGCCAGTGACCCTGAGAGGTAACATTCCACTAGCTTCGAAACTGAACCTGTAGTTGCCGTCGGCGTCCCAAACAGCGAGCGATGTTGGCTGGACTGCCAAGAACTGGTGGTCATGAATATGACTATGCAACGATATAGTCTCCTCTGGCAAGAAGTATAAGTTCCACAGACGGGTGTAGTCGTCTCCGTAAATCACAGACGATCATACCTACTCGGCCATGCCGCAACTTACTGGCAACGGCTGACCCTCCCCCAAAGCTGCGCAACCGTTCGCCCTTGACGGGTCTGTAATTTCCACCGCTGGGGAAGGTTAAACAATTGCACCGAGCAGGACGACGCGTATGGCCACACCAGGCAAATAGTGCGAGAGAGAGTAGCCCAGGGGGGGAGACTCCGCGGTGGTCTGCCTGAGGATGAACATAATCCACATGTGGCAACGCGATGGCATGAACGTATGTGTCGGATGCCCTGCTGGCCTGAAGACCCAGACAGTGGTGTCGAGCCATGAGAAGACTACAACTACGACAATCAACAGACGGCAATCTCTGTCGGCGCTGGCTCCAACTATTAGCTTGCGGGACAGGGGCATTGTAATGAAAAACACATACGCGGCCGAACCTTGTATTCCCTTCGGTCTATGCGTGTCCCCGCTACTCTACCCTACCGTCCTCCTCATTTGTAATGTTTGCTCTGTTCGATTCTCTCCTGCTCTAGCTCTACGAATAGAACTTTACGTTTGATCTCAAGCTGGAACCCGTAGGGCCAGGCCCCATCCAGAGGGCATGTTCCATGTGAATACGTGATACGATGTGGACAACGCGCGCACACTACCACAAACAAACGGCCACGCGGGCCCCGCGCGCGCGCTGAACGGGCGCTACCCCCGTGAAAGAAGACTGTACAATGCACATGTGTTGATCTTATAAATGCCCCAAATACTTTCCCGTTGCAGCATGCAGGTGTTTCGGTGCTGACATGTTGGCTCGCCCGCGTGCCGTTCGCATCACGAGCCAGCTGAATAGAGAGATCGCGAGAAGAATCCGCAGCCCCAATCGAGAGAGGCGAAGGCCCGTCCGTGTCAAATACTACGGCGCGAGCCTCACGCGCACGCTCAGCGTGCACCGTTCCTGCGAAAAAAATACCACGCGGGCCACCGCGCGCACCAGTCCGCACAACCGCCATTGTCAAGATTTGCGTATGGGTTCGTAAGTTCGCACAGCATCGTGAGTGGACTGGGGGATAAGGATGAATTTTGTAATACGTTCCCAACGATCACTTCAGAGACGGCCTCCAACACGAAGGATCACTGTACGAGACGAAGGGCACGAAAAAGAAACACTTCTATGATTGGGCAGGCGGGCAATACATTATACAAAACAACGATCTCCCCCAGAGAAGCCCAAGAGGGGGAACACGAACCGACGTTTCGAGCCGTCCGCCCCAAGATGACCCCCAAGACCGCCAGCTGGCCTTAAAGAGAACCCCCAGAAGCCGCAGAAGGCCTCCAAGAGATCCAAATCAGGCCCGGAGAGGCCCCCGAGAGGCCCCCTGGACGCCCCAAAAACGCCTCCAAGAGGCTTCGGACAGGCCTCCCAAGAGATCCCCAAAGGAATGGTGGAGGAATTGGCGAAAGGTCATAAGATACTTTACGAAAATGACACTCTCCCTCTTGCCAGACCAGACCCCATCTGGCTCCAGGCACTTTCCATAGCAAATAACACAATCCGGTCCATTTCGTGCGCGCTTTCCCTTGCAAGTAATACCGTGCGGAGGCGCAACCAGATCTGGCAGGGCTCCATCCTTACCAAACAAGACAATGCGGAGCACATGCGTTGAACTTACAAGTGCGTGCTGTAACTCATCCCCCTCCGCTCCTCACCTTCCTCCCTCCCTCTCCCTTCTCCCTCCCCTCCTTCCCTCATTTCCTTTCTCATCCTCGTCCTCAAACCACTCGTCCTTGTCCTCCTCGTTCTCCTCCTGCTCATTTTCATCCTCCTTTCACTGGGGACACACCAAACGTAAAGAATACATAAGAAGCTTCCAAGACACACCAAGACCCCCGAGAACCCATATGTTATCGTCCACGTCCTCCTCCTCCTCCTCCTCCTCCTCATCATCCTCCTCCTCCTCTTCCTCCTCCACCTCATTCCTCCTCCTCCTCCTCCTCCTCCGCCTGCTCGTCCTCGTGCCTTTTCCTCCTCCTTCTCATCAGAATCCTCCTCGCCTGATCATCCCTCCTCCTTCTCATCCTCCTCCGTGTCCTCCTCCTGCTCATCAGCCTCCTGCGGAGGTGGAAGAAGAAAGAGGAGGGACAGATAAAAAGAGTGCGAAGAGGGAGGAAGAGGACGTCCTTCATTCTCATTCTCCTCCTCCTCCCCCGTCCTACTCCTCCTCATCCTTCCTCATCCTTCTCCCGTCCCCCCCCCTCTTTCTCCTCGTCTTCCTCCGCCTCATGCGGGGGAGGAGAAGAAGGAAAAAACAGAGGAGGGGAGGGATAGAAGGGAGAGCAAGCAGGAAGGAAAGAGTGTGGAACAAGGAGGGAGAAGGCGCTTCTCTCCCTCCGCCTCCTCCCCACCAGTCCTCCTCCTCCTCCTCCTCCTCCTCCTCCTCCTCCGCCCGTGCCGTCGACGTCGGAGACGCCGCCACGACGGCTTCCATGACAGAGCCGACGCCGTCGACGTCACGGCGCGACGCCCACGCCAGCCGCAACGACAACGAATACTACGTCGACAGCGGCTGCGGCGACGACGGTGACGACACCGAAGCCAGCGGACGACGCCGATGCCGACGGTGACGGCGACGAAGGCGAGGAGGACGCAAAAGGTGGCGGCGACGACGCCGACGCTGACGGCGTCGACGCCGCCGACGGCAGCAACGACGGCGTCCACGACGACGACGACGACGACGACGACGACGACGGCGACGACGACGACGACGACGACGACGACGGCGACGGCGACGACGGCGACGACGACGACGACGGCGTCCTCCAGGCCGCCAGCGTCCTGCTCGTCCTCGCACGGGCGGCGCGCGGCGGCGCGCGGCGGCGCAGCCGCGCCACGCGGGCTCGGGGCTACTCGGTGAGCCCCTTTGGGATGGGTTGGCAGGAGGGGGCACCGGAGAAGGAACCCCCCTCCTCCTTCTCCTCCTCCTCCCCCATCCTCCTCCTCCTCAGATGCAGAGATGCACACACAGGTTCAAAGCTCGTGTTATGCACAAGAATAATCCAAAACAGATGGACGGGGACTAGGGACGCACCTGGGAGAGGAAGGAAGGCCGAGAGGAGGGAGGAAGGAGGGGAACAAGAAGATAGGTGCGTCCGAAATCCCCAGCCTGGGCGAGCCTGTTCTGCCCTGGCGCTCGGAGTGCCGCATTGGCACCCGTCCAATCGAGGGCCGCCTCCCTGAGCGACTCCTCGTTCAAAGCTGGCATCCCCCACTCCTCCTCCAACCCACCCACAATTCCAAGCAAGTCCTGCCACTGACAGTGGGAGGGGGAAGGGGGGGAGGCGAGACTGAATGCGGTGCCTGCTGCCCGCACAACTTTGGGCGCCCCGAGGGCGTCTCGGGCAGCCAGGCCACAAGGGCGGTGGGCGAGAGCGAGGGCCCCCTCGGCACCGACCCCCACCCTTCCCACCCCATTTAGAAGGCAGAGCCCAGGCCTCTCCTGGCCGTCTCCTCTGCTGGCTGTGGGAGGGAGGAGGAGGAGGGGAAGGAGTGCAGAGACCCTAAACAGCTAGGTCCCAGATACGCACCCACGCCACGCCACGCACCACGCATCATACCCGAACGGCCCTTAGGGAAAGCGGCGGCCTGAGCCTAACAGGAGGCGCCTGATAACAGCTTCTGCCAGCGCCTCCTGAAAAAAGAGGGCCAGTCCTGTGGATGGGGTCACACTGTCCGAGAGAACTGACAACCACCTTAGCGGCAACCTTACTGATCGTGGCGTCGCGGCTCACCACGGGCGCCCTTTTCGTCACGATGTCGACCGCAAGACCAAACATGGGAGATAGGTCATTGCCCCTGACGTCACAATCGAAGCACGCTGACTGCGCGCGGGTGCGCCGTGGTCCACGGAGGCGGTCTCGGAGAAGCCTGCACCGTAGCTGCCCGAAGCACCGATGACCGTACTAGCCACGCTCGCGGGCCCAGGTCCCCGTAGGCCTGCGCTCCCCATGTTGCTATCAACGGACTCCTGCACAGAAGCACTCTCCATTGTCTCGTCGATGCCTGTCATCGTGCCAATGGTCTTGTGATCCCTGTCCGTTGTGATGGGGTTGACATCCTCAAGAGAAAGAGAGGCGGCAGCTGGCAGACGACCCACGATGCTAAGCACATCCGCCCTGAGCGTCAAGAGATGTCGTGAAGTGCCTTCTCGCCGATGTCGTCCTTGTCTGAGCTGATGTCGAAGTAGTCCGTGCCGTCCATCCCAAACGTCTTGCCGATGGGGTCTGGGAACTTCTGCGGGTCCAATCCTTGGTTGGCCTCCGACTCAGAAGTCCATTCGATGTTCTTGGGGAGGGTTTGGGCGGGCGCGAGGCCAAGCTGTTGCTCCACGTCCAGCGTGTCCTTGCCCTCAATGGTCTTGCCGTCGGTGCTGGTGTCAGACTCCCGCGCGAGAACATCAACGTGAGCACTTTCAGGGCCACTGCGACCCCTCCCATCACCCTGAGCCAGCCACAGCATGCAGGGCGGCCTGTATCTCCATGCCGAGCTGCTTGTCGGGATGCGCGATCAGGCGCCGACCCGCTCTCCGCACCTGCCATCTCCTCGCAAGGTCGGGCTCGGAGGAGTGGAGGTCGCGACGGACCTCCTCCGAAGTCGCCTTTCGGCCTAGGCCGAGGGTGCGACCCGCCGTGTGGAGGACGTGCTCGAAACTGTCGAGGACGTCGAGCGCCGGTGGGACAGTGGCGGCCTTGAGCCCGATCACCACGATGAGCTCTGCCGCCTCCTCCACCGTCCGTGCGTGCGCCACGGTCATGCCATGGCGGACTGGGATTCCGCCTCCGCGACCCATGCGCGAAGCGGAGGAGCCAGGCCCAGCGCGCGCCGAGCGGGCTCCGAGGCCGAAGGAGTACGATATCTGAACTATCGCTTGCCGTTGAGAGTGATAGCACACCCTGAGCCCAAATGGCTACGGACTCCTCCTCCTCCTCCTCCTTCTCCTCCTCCTCCTCCTCCTCCTCCTCCTCCTCCTCCTCCTCCCCCTCATCCTCCCCCTCCTCCCCCTCCTCCGAAAGAACCCTTGGAGAAGGAATCCGGGGCCTGGAAGCCCGTGGAGCTTCAATCGCGGACGGCCCGTGGATAGGACATGCCGCCCGCAGCAGAAAAGAAACCCTCCAGGAAGCGTAGAGCGAGGAGGTTTTCCTCCCGCCACGGCCAGAGACCCCGAGGCCTCCCACCCCGCTTCGACGCTGTGCTCGCTGAGGATTTTAACACCGGCAGCTGGCCTCCTCCTCCTCCTCCTCCTCCTCATCCTCCTTGCCATATCCTCCTCCTCATCATCACCACCACCATCATCATCATCATCATCATCATCATCATCATCATCATCATCATCATCATCAGCACCATCATCATCATCATCATCATCATCATCATCATCATCATCATCATCATCATCAGCATCATCATCATCCTCATCCTCATCCCATCCTCATCTCCTCATCCTCATCCTCTCATCATCATCATCATCATCCTCATCCTCATCCTCATCCTCATCCCCATCCCCATCCTCATCCTCATCCTCATCCTCATCCTCATCCTCATCCTCATCCTCACCTCATCCTCATCCTCATCCTCATCCTCATCATCATCATCATCATCAGCATCAGCATCAGCATCAGCATCATCAATCATCAGCATCATCATCATAATCATCACCATCATCACCATCATCATCGTCATCATCGTCATCAGCAGCATCAGCATCATCAGCATCAGCATCAGCATCAGCATCGTCATCATCATCATCATCATCATCATCATCATCATCATCATCATCATCATCATCATCATCATCATTATCATCATCATCATCATCCGCATCATCATCAAATCAGCATAATCATAATCATCATCCTCGTCATCAGCATCATCATCAACATCATCAGCAGCAGCATCAGTTTCATCATCGTCATCGTCATCGTCAGCATCATCATCATCATCATCAGCAGCATCATCATCATCATCGTCAGCATCATCATCATCATCATCATCATCATCATCATCATCATCATCATCATCATCATCATCATCATCATCGTCATCGTCGTCATCATCATCATCGTCCCCATCCGCATCGTCAGCAGCAGCAGCAGCAGCAGCAACATCATCCTCATTATTATCATCATCGTCCACGCAGGGGGGAGGCTGCAGCACCGCTACACGATGTGCTTTTGCCAAGCCTCGCTGGGTGGCCATTTCATGCTGATGGGGTCTACGCCAATCTTCTCGAATGCCAATATTTACTTAGTCTCAATGAAGCTCCGCCGCCGCCCCCTCCTCCTCCTCCTCGTCCTCCTCCTCCTCCTCGTCCTCATCCTCCTTCGGAAGCGATTCAGGTGTGAATTCGGTTTCGGAGGAAGGTGTGTGTTCGGTTTCGGCCCCTTGGGATCTGGACACCAGAGATCCGAGTAAGCTGGTCCACTTGGCTCAGGCTGTCGACCACTCCCCCATGCTCCTCTACTCGGGCCCCCTGGTCCACACTTCAGCAAGGCTTCTCGAGGCCCAATGCTTAGTGGCGTTATGCAAGCTGGCCAATCTATCCTCGCTGGTTGTTCCCAATCGCTGCCCTGGAGTAAGTGCTGCTACTTATATTACGTTCTGGAAGCAGCCCACCACTGGGTACCACGCGTACCGATTTCAGCTTATGTGGATGACTTGACAAAGCGCATCCAAGGCTCAGTGCAAGATATTGTCTCGAAGCTAGTGCCAGCTACTCGTGAACTTCGCACTTTGCTTACGTAAGAAGTACAATGTTCCGATTTCTTCGAAGTCGTGTGTAGTTGAGTCGTCGCACAAGGTTGGCCGTCCTAAATCACGTTCCTTGCTCATGCCGAACCCTCGTGCGAGGAATGTTTTCAAGCCAGGAGTCGGTTCCGTAGGATGTTGGAGCCACCGGGTACTAGGCACGCCGACCTCTCAGATGCTACATTTGACAGCACGAGCAGCTAAAACGTCTGGTCGGTGGCAGGCTGGATGTTGTACGACTACCCTCCTGGCCTTGGACCAGGCGATGTCTGATGATCCCACGTGTAAGATTAGATGTGAGCACCTTCTAGAATGGAGCCGCACTCAGCCCTCGACCGTGTTCAAGTCAGCAATGTGAAACTAGCCTGGCCGCGGATTCTTGAAAGACTTCGAGGTGTCCCCCAGGCTCATCGTTGGCGTCATGGTCGAGGGCCCATTGCGTCCGTCATCATGGGTGTTGGAGTTCAGCGGGAACCCCTTGGGTGACGTTAACGAGATGACTCTGCGTGTTAATCGGCGTGATGTCCCCGCTTGTCCCTGGAAAGTTATGTATAAGCAGGTCAATACGATGGTATGGGGGCAAGCGTCTAAATCTCATGGGAATACATGAAGGTGTAAATCTTACCGTGTTGAGGAAGCTGCGCAGCTCCCTCACCAAGCAGGGAGATTGTGATGGAGACTCTATTGTGGTGGGTCATATTGCTGCAGGCGGGCAATGGCAACCTCAGCAACGGAATGTGTAGTCGCTGCGAAGCTCGTCCCGAGACTCCCTGGCTTAGGCACCGGGAATGTCAAGATAGTGCGAATCTTGATGATGACTTGACCCATCGTACATGCCATATGATCCAAAACTCCCATGATAACGTGCCCGAGTCTGAATGTTTCTGGACCCGTAATCTCGTCCCGCTCGGCTGGACTCTCGGCGGCCTCCCACTCGTTGGAGCGTAAGTTTGGGTCTGGGAATTATTTCATGATGGTCTGAGAGAGGGCACTATGGTGCGAGGAGGCATGTTTGGCAGTGACGGTTCTGGAGAAGTCCATACAAAAGATTGGAGGTTGAGGAGATGCGCGTGGTCGGTTGTTCTTGTGTATCAAGGATCTCTGCAGGTTTGGATGAAAAACCCAGAAAGCCCTAACCTTTTGTGAGGGGACCGAAGTTAGGAGGGCCAACAAAATTAGGGGCAGGGGCTCTGCTCTGCAGATGTATCGAACCAAGCCGCCCAGACTCATCATCCCGAATGCAAAGACAGAGACCTCAGGGAGGCCACGTCTTCACTGTGTTACTAGGGTTAGGCTCTTTCCTTCTCGATGATTCAAGAGTTAGGTCAGGCATGTCCCCCTACAAAGGGATTTTGGACGAAAAATAAAACATACGGAAACAATCCCAAAATAATCAACAATAGTGGAAAAATCGTCCCCAGGTTAATTTTTTGGTATGTTTGAAGATTTCTCCTGTAGAGGGACAGGCCCGACTTAATTCAAGAGTCATCTGTGGCACTTCGCATGGCGAGGATCAGAGTTCACCCAGGACTGGCGTCTTCGTCCTGGTCCAGATGCCTCGCCTTGCTGAGGACGTCGCGCCCTTGTACACCGACGATCTCCCCATCGCCGAGGCAATGTCCAGAAATAATGTTGAGGGTGATCACCCTTGCATGCTGGATCTGTTGCGGCTGGCGTGGGATTTGTTGAAATGCAGGTCTGGCAGACCCCCAAACGATTAGTCGCCAACGGTGTTGCTGATCATTTGCGGGGGAAGCTGCCAAGTGGGGGGCCTTACCTGAGGAACAAAAAATTGAATGAATTTGTGTAGATGAGAACTGCCTCTCTGTGACGACAAGTACCCTGGCCGACTCTCGGCAAGGTCCCGGTAAGGTTCCAGCAAGGTCCTGGCAAGGTCCGCTCCAGGTTGCTGGAACTCCCAGGGGCGACTTCGGCTTCCTCAATATCGCCCCAGGAGCGCCCCAAGAGACCCCAAGGGAGCTCCCAGAGGGCCCATGAGTCCGCATCACTAGGTGGCAGGCCTCACGATGGCCCGAACAGAGCCCCAAGGTGCCTCAAGATTGCCCCACGGTGGTCCCAGACAAGCCCGAGAGACCCCCGCCTGGCATGCCTGCCACGAGAAACATAACGCCTCCCAAAGAAGCATCTTGTCCACGATCCAGTCGGTGTGCCGAGGAAGGTAGGGGGAGCAGGAAGGCCTCCTCCTCCTCCCCCTCCTCCTCCCCCTCCTCCTCCTCCTCCTCCTCCTCCTCCTCCTCCTCCTCCTCCTCCCCCTCCTCCTCCTCCTCCTCCCCCTCCTCCTCCTCCTCCTCCTCCTCCTTCTCCTCCTCCTCCTCCTCCTCCTCCTCCTCCTTCATCTCCTCCTCATCCTCCTCTTCCTCCTTTCGTTCGCCACGAGCACACCAACACATAGCACCTGTCACTATGGTCCCATGACATAGCATATGTCATTCAAGATGGTCCCGCGGGCACACCAATATAGAACACTGGTCATTTCACATGGTCGCGCATTCGCGTCCGACGCTGACGCCGAATACACAGCAGAGGTCCCAAACATGACTCCAAGAGGCCCCCGAGAGGCCTTGCCAGAGGCCACAAGAAGCCATCCAAAGAGGCGTCCTGTCCACGACCCAGCTTGGTCCCCAGTGCCCCAAGAAGCCGTCGAGAGGCCTCTTCCTCCTCTTCCTCCTTCTCTTCCTTCTCTTCCTCCTCCTCCTCCTCCTCTTCCCCTCTCGAGCCCCCTATCTTCCTTCTCCCCCGACATGGGCACACCAGCAACAGTGGTGCAATCTGGGCCGGCGGAACGAGCGAAACGATTAAGAAATTAGCGCAGATGATAATTGCCTCTCTGTAATGAAGGGGGCTCCTTGCTGTTTCTCGGCGTGTCGTCCTCACCTGCCCGAGGACGCGCGAGGCTCGATGGGGCAGAGAGCACCAGAAGGAGAGAGGGTAAAGCTCGATGAGTGTTCGTACTCAGAGGCTATCCGAGCAAGGTCATCATATCTCCAAAGTTGGTGGCTCGTTTGAGTGTGCACGTCGTTTGTGTAAGTTCCCTGCTGTCAGAGGTGAGCTTATCAGTTTCTGGCCCCGTCAGTGCCCTGGGGCGCTTGTGCTTGGATCCTCTGAGTCGGCCGGGTTGGGCTCCTCGTCGGCTGCGGGCACGACCCTGCGGAATCCGAGCACGTTCTGGCCGAGTTGAACAGGTGTTGTGATTTGTCGGGGATGTGGGAGGCTCGCGGTCAGCATTGCACAGAAGCTGGCCCAGCCCTGCCCCCCTGAGCCGGTTGCGACTGGCAGGCGCAGCCTTGACAGGCTGTTGGAAGGTAAGCCCCCAAACTACGGCATAACCTTCCCAGCCAGGTAACTGTCTGGTGCCAGGGCCAAACTTGCACTCGCGAACCCCTGTTTGCTGGAATCGCTGGAATCCTCCTCCTCCTCCTCCTCCTCCTCCTCCTCCTCCTCCTCCTCCTCCTGAAAGCCTGAGAGCCTGAAAGCCGGAAGATCTGAGAGGCCTACGGACGCGACCGAGGCCGTCTCCTCCTCCTCCTCCTCCTCCTTCTCATTCTCCTCCTCCTCCTCCTCCTCCTCCTCCTCCTCATCATCATCATCATCATCATCATCATCATCATCATCATCATCATCATCATCATCATCATCATCATCATCATCATCATCCTCAGCATCAGCATCATCAGCATCAGCATCAGCATCAGCATCAGCAGCATCAGCATCAGCATCATCATCATCATCAGCATCATCATCATCATCATCGGTATCATTATCAACATCAGCAGCATCATCATCATGATCATCCTCATCCTCATCATCATCCTCATCCTCATCCTCGTCCTCACCATCATAATCATCATCAGCATCACCGTCATCATCATCATCATCATCATCATCATCATCATCATCATCATCCTCATCCGTGTTTGCTTTTCCTCCTCCTCCTCCTCCTCCGTTGTTGTTCCTCCTCCTCCTCCTCCTCCACTCTTCCTCCCCCCACAGAGGGGATGGGAGGCCAGGCGGTGCGGGCGGCGTCCTCGAACCACTTCTCGCCGGGGTCCCACGCCCACGTGTTCACCTGTGCGTGGGCTGGCGGGCGGCCCCTGTGCGTGCGCGCCCTCCCCGCCCCCAGCTGTTGATGTGCTGCTCTCTATCTCTCTCTCTCTCTCTTCCTCTCTCTCTCTCTCTCTCTCTCTCTCTCTTTGTGTATATATATGTATCAAACTCTCTCTCTCTCTCTGTCTCTCTCTCTCTCTCTCTCTCTCTTCACGCACTCTATATCTATATGGTCCTCGCTCTCTCTCTCTCTCTCTCTCTTTCGCTCTCTCTTTCTCTCTCTCTCTCTCTCGCTCGCCCTCTCTCACTGTCCCCCTCTCTCTCTCTTTCTCTTTCTCAGACCCCTCGCCTTCCTCGGAATTTGAGACCCTGACGCTTGGAAGCCCCCCGAGGCACACGGCCGAAGAACGGAAGAAATGCGGCGCTCGCCTGAGCGCCGTGAGCCTTCGTCTGTAAAGCCACCGAGAGCTGCCGGGAGCGGGTCGTTCTCGGAATGCGGCTCTCTCGCCTCAGCGCCAAGCGCGTTCTTCCTGTGAGCCGCCAGACCCTGGCACGGGCAAAGAGCGGGCAGCGTTCAAAACGCGACTCGCACGATTCAGTCGCCTTCCACGTTTCCCAGGATGTACGGCTAGAGGGCGGATGGCTTCAACAGGTGCCTCTCGCCCTAGCGCCGCGCGCATGGTGTTTTTTTTTTTATTATTCGGCGTTTCGACATTGGGCGGAAAGGAGTGGGGGGGGGGCGGGGTCCGGCTCCAGACCTCTGCTCAGTGCGGCTGTCTGCAAGAGTGCTGCCACTGGGGAAGACCCCACCCGCTCGACACAGGCGCCAACAAAACGGCCAGAACCTGCTCCATGGAAGGGGGAGGGGGGGTTTGGGGGCCCGCGCCGATCGGCAAAACAAGGAATAAAAAACGATCACGTGTACCCTCCAAATTCTCACACTGCTACACCGCTGGAGGAGGGAGGGCTTTCAGCATGCATGCGACCGCAGTGCGGGCGCGGCCAAAGAAACCCTCGCAAGAAACCCAACCCTGAAAACCCGCGCGCGAGATGCGCCTAAGAGGAAAATGGAAGCACCCTGGACGCAGCAGCGTCCTCAGCGGCTGCGGGAAGTCACCGCGCAGCGGGCGGAGCGAAGAAACCCAAGGTACCCTGACGAAAAGGAGATGGCTTCTTGCTGCGCGGCCCCACTCTATCACCCGAGACTTGAAACTTGAGGCCCACTGCATGAAACGCAGGCGGGGAAGGGGTCCTGGGAGCCCGAGACATCTTCTATAAAGTCAAGGGCCCCTTCTTTTCGAGGGGTGGGCGACTAACCTTCCGACGGAGCTTGCCCATCCCCCCTCCTCCTCCTCCTCCTCCTCCTCCTCCTCCTCCTCCTCCTCCTCCTCCTCCTCCTCCTCCTCCTCCTCCTCCCCCTCCTCCTCCTCCTCCTCCTCCTCCTCCTCCTCCTCCTCCTCCAACTCTCTCTCCACCCATTCCGACAGCACGTGCCCACCCCCCCCCAGTGGATCCAAGGGTGGGGCGATTAGTGCCCCATCCAGAGTAGCTTAGCACGCCCGAAACGTGCACGGAGAAGACGGTGGGATGCCCAACAGCAAATGCTGCCCAAAAAAGCCGAACGCGGCCACTGGTAAGCAGGCGACCTTCTGTCTCACATGGGCCACGTCCGCGACGACACCGAAAGCGAACACGGCTCAAAATGGACAGAAACTGCTGTCGGCCTTCGTCCTCCATTATTTCCGTACCCATCCCAGTGTCGGCTGGACGCAGGGGTGACCCTGGGTAAGAGTGACCTTTGGTGCGCGACTTTGGGGGAGCCGCGGGGGGGGGCCAACCCCAGCGCGTATGGCGCTACTGCCGCCTCGCGTTCGGCGATCAGGGGACTCCACTGGTCCCGCTCCAAAGATCACTCTGGCGAAAGGTCACTCTTGCGTCTAGTCGACAATCGTACCCGTCACTGGCCCGACCAACGGGGCCCATTCGGAAACCAGTATCACTTCAAGCCCTCCTCCTCGTGCTCCTCCTCCTCCTCCGCCTTCCTCCTCCTCCTCCTCCTCCTCCTCCTCCTCCTCCTTCTCCTCCTCCTCCTCATCCTCCTCCTGTTCCTCCTCCTCCGTCGCCTCCTCCTCTTATCCTTCATTTGCACTATTAATTTTAGTAATGTAACTATACGAGAATCCGTATGATTATGCTTCTTCATATTATTATTGTTCCTCATCCTCCTCCGCCTCCTCCTCCGCCTCCACCTCCTCCTCCGCCTCCTCCTCCTCCTCTTCCTCCTCCTCCTCCTCCTCCTCCTGGGTACGATGCCTCCTCCAGATGCCAGTGCGGATTTGAGTCAGTGGATCTGTCGCACAGGCTGCACCGCTGCCCGATTACAGCGCCCCTTCGTGAGGAAATGCTGCAGCCAGCAGACATAACCATCCTCCATGACAAGCACCGCAATTTTCCATTGGCCTGCGGATTCCTAGAATTGCCCAGATTCTCTGTGCAACCTCCCAGGGGCACGGGTACAGTACCCTACAAATTCCGTTGCGTAGACTCCTCGGCGAGTATCCGCGACGCCTTCAGGGGAAAAGTCTTCACTGACGGCTCATGCCTGAAGGAAGGGCCCGAGGAATTCCACGTGGCAGGATGGGCGGTCATTAAGCTGCAAGCTCACTGCCGGGGGGGACCTTTACGAGGCTTTGTGGGGGTCGGTGGGCGACCAATACCTCCAG
Organism: Prorocentrum cordatum; assembly: GCA_963575745.1. Taxonomy (NCBI): domain Eukaryota; class Dinophyceae; order Prorocentrales; family Prorocentraceae; genus Prorocentrum; species Prorocentrum cordatum. The sequence continues at coordinate 961,946 of CAUYUJ010015682.1, forward strand.
ACCTCACCGGCAGCGGAGCATGTGGCAGTTCTAGCATGCATGGAGCATTGCCCAGAGGCTAACGCCATCCACTCTGATTTTGTGGGGGTGGTGCAGCTTGCCACGGCGCCTTGGGACCAAGTTGTCTCAAGACACCACGTCTACGCCGGACTGCGAATTAAGATAAGGTCATCCCCAGCCTGGGGTAGGGCATTTACCATCCAAAAGGTCGCAGCGCACGTTGATGCTGACACGCTCGAACCGCAGTCGAGGGATTGGCATTTGGCCAAGGGCAATGATTTCGCAGACAAATATGCGAAAATGGAAGCCTCCCTACTCGCACAGCCATCGCTTGATGAGCGCCAGAAATACAGTGAGAACGCCGCAATTTTGAAGCGGTATCGTTGCTACGCGGCTAGGGGGTTGCTACTATACCCCAGGCAGGCGCCATCGAAGAAGCTCAGGAAAGCCTACCACAAGGACAGGCGGAACCCAGGCTTCCAGACGGGCACGTCGGCGGCCAAAGAGGCACTGCCTGAGCCACCGACGAATGCCCAAGCGGGAGCCCATGCCCCGCTCCTACCTCCACCTCCCCCCCCAGTTGCGGCTCAGCCGGCGAGCGCAGCCGAGATCCAGAGCTCGCGCAGGCGAGGCCCCCTATTCCCGGCACTGCCTCTGACAAATGGGCATCAATTCAAATGGGTGCGAAGGAAATGGGCGTGTCAGAGGTGCCTCAGACGCACGCTGCGCGATCCCCCGTTCTTGGCTTTCAGAACCCCGGATACAATCGGGTGCTCAGCACACTTGCTGCTGAACCACAGGGACACGCGATTTTCGTGACAACCACGCCAGACGGCATTCTGTTTGTTTGCATGAAGTGCGGCTGCATATCGGAAGGAGTGCGGGTGGACAAGCTCGGTGCGCGCTGCAATAATCGCCCCAACAATGACCACACCCGGTCTAATTTAAAGCGCATCCGCAATGGGCAGCACCCGTCCCACAGGCGTGGTAACGCAGCAGTCCTTGACGAATTAGTGTCCTTGCACGACTTTCTGTAAAGGCGGAAAGGGGCTCACACCCGCATTGAGAGACTGTACCACTGCAGCGGGTGGAAAATATGTCGTCGTCCCCGCCGCCATCGACACATGGAGAGCAGTAGTAGGGGAATGGTTTGTCGAGTAGTTATTGCTATCTAGTCGCGGGGTTACACGTGACCGTAAAGGTAGAGGGATAAGCGAGGGGCAATGTTACGGCTTCACAGTCGTGGGGCGGCCCTCCTGTTGAGGGAGGATGAGAGTGGGGTTGTCAAAAGGGCTTCACAGTCGTGGGGCGTTGCTCGCCTGCCTCTCATTGTGGGAGGGGGGTGGGCAAGCTTCACAGTCTCAAGGGGAGGGGGGGGATGAATTGCCACGAATGGCCATTCAGTCGCGGGGGGCACGTGGCCGAGCAGGTAAAAGGACAAGAAGGGGCGATAATAGAGCTTCACAGTCGTGGGGCAGCCCTCCTGTTGAGGGAGGATGAGTAGGGTAGCTAAAAGGGGTTCACAGTCGTGGGGCGGCCCCCCTCCAGGAGGACGGTGGCGCATTCCATATAACGGGCTTCACAGTCGTGGGGCGTTTCTCGCCTGGTGGGCATCTGTATGCAGTACACAGAGTACCAGAGAGATAACTGTAGGGACAAGGCCTGGTTGTAGATCCGATTTGGAGGGGCATTGTAGGAGGGGGGTTGGCATGTTTCACAGTCTGAGGGAAATGGGGGGAAAGGATGAATTGCCACTTAGTGGTGGGGGGACAAATCAGAGCGAAGGGCAAAGGTAAGAGTTTGGCGATAATAAGAATTCACAGTCGTGGGGCGGCCCTCCTGTTGAGGGAGGATGAGAGTAGGGTAGTTCAGCGGGCTTCACAGTCGTGGAGCGGCCCCCCTCCAGAAGGAGGACGGCGGCGCACTCCATATAACGGGCTTCACAGTCGTGGGGCGTGTCTCGCCTGGTAGGCATCCGTAGGTAGATTACAAAGTACCCGAGTAATAGCGGTCGGGGTACGGCTTAGTAGTAGATCCCACTTGGAGGGGCATTGTGGGAGGGGGGTGGGCCTGCATAGTCGTGGGGGGACAAGCGACAGCGAAAGTAAAAGGATAAGAGGTTGGATATAATAAGCCTTCACAGTCGTGGGGCGGCCCTCCTGTTGAGGGAGGAGGAGAGTAGGGTAGTGAAACGGGCTTCACAGTCGTGGGGCGCCCCCCCCCCAGTAGTAGTACGGTGGGCCTGGGACCTCGAGAATTCATCCCCTCACGAACTTTGAAAATACCCTTCTGGAGAGCCCATTTGGCTTGTAATCATGGCCCCCACATTGGCTGTGCGTCGTTATCCCATGGTGTGGGATAGAAGTTGGGGGGAAAATCCCGGGAGCAGTGTTTACTCGACCGCGGGTCGAATGCAGGAGGGTCGTAAGCGGGACACTTGAATTGACCGCGGGTCGAACAGCCAACTCACACCTCGCCAGGGGAGGAGGACACTTCGGGTCTAGCCACCCCCCGTGCTCGGTCAGTGGAGTAGGTTGTTGGTACCTACGC
>CAUYUJ010015682.1:969495-976995 GCA_963575745.1 Prorocentrum cordatum
GGGGGGAGGAAAACATAGAGAAGGCGAAGGCCCTCTCGGAAGGCGGCGGGACCTCTCAGAGGCCCTCGGGAGCCCCTCGGAGAAGTTCTCGCCTGCGTCTTCGTCGGGGAGCAGCTCCGAAGGCGCCCCCAGAAGAAGGCCCGAGGACTTCCGAGCCTGCCGAGAAGGCCCATCCCCCCCTCTCCCCTTCCCCCCCCCCCCAAAGGCGAGCCGCCGAGGTGCAGCCGCGGGCGGGGCTGCGAGGGGGCCGCCCGCCCAGTGGTCGGCCCCTCCGGGCGGGGGGGCCTCCTCTGCGCAGAGGAGGCGCGCCCAGCCCGCGCCTCGGCGCGCGGCGCGGCGCCGCGCCCCGAGCCCCGAGCGCGCGGCCGTGTGCACCGCGAGGCGCTACGAGGGGGGCGGGCCCCCTCGCGAGGCTCGGAAGTCCCCGGGCCTGCTGCGGAGCCCTCGGGGCTGCTCCCCGAAGACACACATGGAAGACTCCTCGGGAGGCGCGGGGGGCCTCTCTCTGAGAGGCCTCCCGGCGCCTTCTGAGCAGCCTCCTCCTTCTCGCTTCCCCCCCTGCCCTTCGCTCGCCGCCGGCTTCGGCTCCGTCGGCGAGGCTTCGAGCGGCGCTGCCGAGAGGCAACGTGGCGCTGGCGAGCTCTTGTGCCGCGTGCGGCGCGCGGGGCGCGAGGGCGTGTTCTTGTCCGTGGTTGGCATCGTTCGGCCCGCGGGCGGGGAGGTCTCCACACGGTGGTGCCTCTGTTGGGTGTGGTGCCGAGCACGTGTGCATCCTGATGCTCCGCCTCTCCCCGCTCCTCGTTGTTCTGCCTCGTGGGTCCATTTCCCTCCTGCCTCACGTACATACAATATCCGCAGGCATTATCCTCCTCCTTCTTCTCCGCCTCCTACTCCTCCTGATCATTGGCGTGGGCTCACCAGCGAGCAAGCTAGGCACTCGAAGATGAGAAGGGCCGTGTGCAACATCTTCGCCTGGCCCTTCTATGTTGTTCTGTCGCCGTCTTCACGGCGCCAACACGCGCTGCACAAGATTCTGCCAAGTTCCTCTCCTACCCGTGAAAACTGAAACCGTATACATGTTGACACTGCACATGAGAATAATGAGCAACTCCTGCAGCGTAGAGTCACCAAACCCCACACGAGCCACCAAACGAGAACATTCTAGGTTGCTCGAGTTATTGGATAACCTGTCTATGGATGTACAAGTTCTGACCAGCAATCCGATCGTTCTGTCTCTCTGGTTTCTTTCCGTCCTGGAGAGCTAACGAGATGACCCTACGAAGCCGTAGTGCGGGTTCAAAACTGTGGGCATTCCACTTGAAGCAGGTGCAACAACAGAAGTGTAAATCACCTTTGGCACGAATACATTGTAATGCGATCTACGGCCTACCAGCGGCCAGCTGGATACGGCGGCTGGAATGATCGCGTCACGCACGTACCAATGACTGGCTAGCGCCCGCTAGCACCAACCAACGACGGCAATCGGCATCCCCGCACAACTCACCATCGACGGGCAAACAGTACAAATTCCACACAACGCATTGAAACTTGCCATCTACAGGCCCCAAGCGCAAGTATGAACGGCAAGCGGCTGCAACCAGAATCAAGGCCCGATTTCAAACTACCCATGCTGCAGTCCGATGGCCTCGCAGACATCGAAGGCTTCTACGGGCAATGACACCCTACGCGCGCTGAAGTCGCCCAGGCTTGGAAAGCCACCCGTCTGCTTGACTCCATATGGGACGCACACGGACACACTAGTACTATTTGTCCTCCTTGGAGGCGTGCGTCCGACCCGAACATACAGTATACCCACCCATCTTGTAGTATATCGTTCCCCGAGCAGTCTGGCCAGAAAGCGCCCTCCACGACGCATACCAGCTCCGGGTGCGCGTGCGTTGGTGGCCGCTTGCTCGTGAGTTCCTGCGAAGTCTCATGGAGAAATGAGGAGGAGGAAAAGGAGGAGGAGGAGGAGGAGATGGAGGAGGAGGAGGAGGAGGAGGAGGAGAAGGAGGAGGAGGAGGAGGAGGAACAGCAACAGCAGCAGCAGCAGCAGGAGGGGGGGGCAGGGACGCGGGGAGGCCCTCCACCCCCGCCCAGCTGGCCCTGGTGGCCGCACTGCCGCACTCTCTTGCTGACCGCCTGGACTCCTCTGGGTTCCCATCGGCTCCTGTGTCTGAATGGGCCTGAGACACAAATAAATAGACACAAATAACAGGATTCACCACCATATTTTCCAATAGTTTCCAGGTTTTTGTCGTCCCCCCACTTCTTATATTGTTTCATATTTTCGGGGGAATCGACGATTAATTGTGTCTCTGTGTGCGTGCTTTCCACTCCTGAACGTCTTCCCCCCTGGTCGCCATCCCAGTGCCTGCGTGGACTCCTGTGAGTCCCTGTGGCTTCCCTCCCTGCTGGACCTGGTGGTCACAATATTTCGGGTGTGCGCTTGGATTCACGTGGATGCCCATGGGTTCCTGAGGACTCCTGCCGGCCTATCTTACACGGCACAGATTGCACCGCATACATGTCACAACATCACTTTGGAACCCACGCACTGGCATCATAGAAAATCTGGCCGTGATGGAACAAGAGCGTTGCCTGGCAAAGGGCAAGTAGCGGCTAAGAGCCAGAGTTCGTGCTCCACGCATGACCAGCTGACGACAGCAGTCCGAGATTCCAGCACACCGCACCATGGACCGGCAAGCAGCAACTTCGCAACACCCGCTATAAACAACATCAAGCAACATACACCACCAAGCCAACTTGCCAGATAGTATGTGTATTTGCCTGCGCCAACACATGTGTGTATGTGTATAGACATATGTATACATGAGAGGGAGGAAAAAGGGGGAGAACATTACCCTGGCGACGTACCCAACCCCTGCGCAAACGCGGGGCGCAAATGGTTTAGGATCTGCGCGTGGCGAGGTCTAATGTAAATCTGCGAGTGGCGTCACTGTGCTGGGCCCCCCAGCAGGCCTCGAAAGTGGCGACAGCTTCACACATCGCAGCCCCCCAGGGATGGCGAGGTCTAATCTGGGTCCGCGCGTGGGGCCCTCCAGCAGGCCTCGAAAGTAGCGACAGTTTCACAGATCGCAGCTCCCCGCAGGCAAGACAGGAGGAGGCAGGCAGGAGGCAGGAGGGAGGCGGGAGGAAGGAAGGTGGAGACCACAGTCCCTTATTCGAAACGAGTACCCAACCAAGGAGGGTCGGGAAAAAGACCGACAGACTGACTGACGGATTGACTGACGAATTCCCCAAACAGCGTTTGCACGTAAGGGGTCTTACTGATTTATCTAATAGCGCTGGGCCTGCGCCTCGGTCTGGCGGCTACGTTGTCGCCGACGACGCCCCGTCGCCGCCCCGTCGCCGCCCGTCGTCTGGGCATGCGCGTCGGTATGTCGGCTATGTTGTCGCCGTCGCCGCCCCATCGCCGCCCCTTCGCCGCCCGTCGTCTGAGCCTGCGCATCGTGGCCGCCGCCTTGGGGTTGCCATCGCCGCCACGTCACTAGATTCCACTCCAGAAAGAAGTCAAAATCTACCGCCCCCCCCCCCCCGGTTTTATCGCCCCCCCCAAAAGTACCACGATTTACACACGATTGTTGCCCCATCGTCCATTCGAAAGATGAGTTCGGATCATCCCAGGTAGGCCGTTTCTGGTACCCCCGCCATCCCCGTAAAATAACACGATGCACGCACACAGGTTTGTCAAAACACAACAAACGTTTAAGACAAATCCACAGCTGGTGGGGGGCATTATCCGCGACAATTAATTTAGCGTGGGCCGCTCTCGCGCGTCGGCCGCGCGCGCATGCCGAATTCCCTCCGAATCCTTCATACCGACGCGAGGACGCCGTCATCTTCGTAGGCATGAGTAACATCGGCGCCGTCACTGGCCTTGCCGTCGTCGTGGTCACCATCGGCACCAACATCGCTACCATCGTCATCGCATCTACCGTTGTCGACGTTGCCATGATCCCGCGCCCGCCCAAGTCGCCGACTCGCACTGACATGCCCATTGGAAAAGCCCAGCGGCCAGCGCCACCGCGGCCGCGTCGGTCGCGCCAAACTAGCTGGCCGCTTCGCGCGCGAGCATGCGCGGGCTAGCACGGCCGCAGAGACGCACAACCCAACGCCAAGCACTCACCGCAATCGCCGCCTCATGGGTTTTGCAAACCCAGTTGCGGGCAGGTGGGTGGGATGGTGGCGCGAGCATTGGAATTGGCAACTCACTGCAAGCAGAAATTCCGTGCACAACACAGACTGCACCACTGAAACTGTCCCACACCGATTGCTCCACATAGATTTCAAAACCTAGATTGCGACACGCAGATAGCACCACATAGTGGCCCCACACAGATTACGCAACAGAAATTTAATCGCATAAATTGCACAACCCAAAATAATATACGCATTTTCTCCTTCAAGAAAAAAACAAATCCCAACACCACCCTGACCCTGGCATTAACCCTCCCTCTCTATTTACACTGAGCACTGCCCCATCGCTCATTCGAGATATGAACTCATACCATCCCAGCCACACTGGGAGCGACGCCACCACACACAACGACACACACGATTTTTTGCCAAAAGCGATGCGCGCCCACTCGTTTATCACATATCACCCACGTGCAAGAATCCATTGGCAAAGAGGAAAAAAACAACAACAACAACAAAAAAAAACGGCGCGCACACGCCTGAGCATTTTCTTAGGGTGGAGGGCTCAGGGTGAAAGCCACGTGGGTTTCGCACACCGAAAACCAATCTGTTTTGAGATTCACCTTTTTCAACTTCAAGCCTCGAAAACCAATCGAAACGGCATTTCGGATTGCACCCTCTTTGCCCTCCACCCAAAGAAAATTCTCGGCACGCGCGCGTCGTCGCCCGCGCCTGCCGGAATCATTCAAAAACCGCGGGGTTTCGCAGTGACTTCAAAATCGGACGCCCTTAGGACAGATTGAAAGATTGCGTCGCGACACAATTTCTTAAAACAAAAATATTCGCGCGTTCTTGAGAATTCTAACAAAAAATAGCCCCAACATGCTCACCACATGCAACCACAAGGGCGGGTTTTTCGCGCGCGCGTGTCGAAACCATTCGAACACCCTTGCGCGCGTGCTTCGGGGGGGTGGGCACGGTCCCTGTCAAACGATACGTTGCGGGCCACTCGCGCCCGTCGGCCGCGCGAGCCTGTCGAACTCCTTACAAAACCTTCGTCACCGACGCGTGGGTGCGATTATCGTCACCGGCGCGAAAAGCATCGGCGCCATAATTTGCCCTTCCGCGGTCATCGCCACCGTCGTCACCAGCACCGCTGCAATCACCATCGCGTCTGCCGCTGTCGACGCCGCCACGATACCGCGCCCGCCCAAGACGCAGACTCGCCCGGAAGTGCCCGCGCGTCAGCGCGGCCTGTGGGACCCGCCGACTAGTCCCCAGCGGTCAGCGCCACCGCGGCCGCGTCGGTCGCGACAAACTAGCTGGCCGTTCTGCGCGCGGAACAATGGAGTTGACAACTCACCAGCGAGCATTGGTGAATTCTCCTTTATACAAGAGCACGCCCCCCCACTGGAATTCACGCCCCCCCTTTTCGTATTGCAATTCCCATCTAATTCTGCCCCATCGCACATCCAAAATATAAATAGAACCTTTTTTTTTCCCCAAGCAAACCACCGCCCGCCCCCGCCTCATCCTCTGCCACAGAACCATGCGCACACTCGCTTATACACATTCAGCAACTCACCAACAATCCTGCACACAAAAAGTGAGGCGAAGTGCACGCGCGCGCGTCGTCGCGCGCGCATGCCGAAACCCTTCCAAAACGGCTGGCTTCGCAAAAAATGTAACATCGAACGCCCCGGAAACACATGAAAACACATGGTTTCGCCAGACTGTTTAAAAAGAAGCGGTCGGAATCTTGCGAATCCGGAAAAAACAAAATGTGGTTTAAAATTTTCATCACCTGCTACCAAGCGGGCCTTTCGCACTCGCTGGAATCGCTCGCGCGCCCTTGAGCGCATGCTGCCGCAAAAAACCCGTACAAAGAAAGAAATAACAAAAAAACGACGAAGTGCACGTGCGCGCGTCGTCGCGCGCGCATGTCAAAATCCGTTAAAAAATCATTCGGTGCCTTAGGGCTTTTAGAAACCGAATGCCCCGAAAACATACAACAGCTAATAATTATGCAACCTCAGTTTTCAAAAATGCCTGCGCTCGCGTTCCTGCGATTATTTCAAAGGGAAAACGTTTTTCAACATCATAACTAGATTCTGCCACACGGGCCCCTCGCGCCGCACTTCAAAATCAGCCGAACGCCCTTGCGCGGATGCTGGCGGGGGGCACGTCCCGCGCCGAATCATACTACGCAGGACCACTCGCGCGCCAGCCGCGCGCGCATGTCCAATTCCCTCCAAAACCCCCATCACCGACGCGAGGGCGCCGTCATCGTCGTCGGCGCGAGCATCGGCAGCGCCAAACTATCTGGCCGCTGCGCGCGCCAGCATGCGCGGGCTAGCACGGCCGCAGATATGCACCAGCCAACACCAAGCATTCATCGCAATCGCCGCCGCATGCGTTTTGCAAACCAAGCTCCGGGCGGGTGAATGACATGATTGCGCGAGCAACAGAGTGCACAACTCAGTGCGAGCAGAAACAAATTCCCTTTTCTACAAGAGCATTAGGATCTCCCCCTCCCCCCCGCCCCCGATTTAGCCGCTCATCTTTCCGCGCTGCAATGTACTTTCGATCCTGCCCCATCGCCCATCCCATTTATGAGCTCACACTACCCCAGCCAAACCGGCAACGCTTACCTGTTCCCCCGCCCATTCCGCCTCATCCTCTGCCAAAAAGCAATGCGCGCACACTCGCTTATCAAAAACCACGAATTTGAAGAAACAGCTGCGAAGAATGACGGAATGCGCACGCGCGCGTCGTCGCGCGCGCATGCCGAAATCGCTCAAAAACCCGAGGTGTCATAAGGATGTCGAAACCGGGTGCGCCAGCAAACATAGAACAAGAAATGGTTTCGCAACACAAATATTCAAACAAATTTTGCGGTCGCGCTCTTGCGGGCTATTGCATCAAAGGTTGTTCAAAATTTTCACACCACGCTACCAAGTGAGCTTCTGGAACGCGCGTGTCGACATCGTTCGGACACCCTTGCGCGCGTGCCGCAAGAAACCCATGCAAAAAATGACGAAGTGCACGCACGCGTCGTTTTTTGTTTCACTGAGGCGTCGTAATGATATCAGAACCGATCGCCCCGGAAACATATAGCAACGCATGGCTGTGCAACATCTGTTTTCAAACATGCAAGCGCTCGCGCTGCTGCGAAAACTTAAGAGCACGGTATGCATTTCAACATGACCCATTCAAGTATGCCAAACGTGCCCCTCGCGCCGCACTTCGAAAACATTCAAACGCCCTTGCGCGCGTGCTGGGGGGCACGACCCATGTCAGATATTGTCATGCGGGCCACTCTCGCGCGTCGGCCGCGCG
>CAUYUJ010015682.1:981995-1025291 GCA_963575745.1 Prorocentrum cordatum
CCGGGATCTCCCATGCGCGTTTTATCCTCATTGGACGAGGCGCGGCGAGTCGCCCTCCCGATCAGGCTCATCGGCCGACCCGCGGAGGCGGCTCCTCTGGACTGCCGCCGATCGTGCCATCGAATTCGCACGCCGCGCTTCATCTGGGCGGCCCGTGCCTGGCGGCTAGAGGGGCAGGCAGAATGAGAAGGTGCGGCCGCGGCGGCACGGGTGCTCTGTAATGCGGCGGCGCGCAGCTGCTCTGAGCCTGTAAGAACAAGAACGTCGGCGCGCGAGGAGCGGCCGGCCTGCGAGCTATAATGCAGTCTATAGGGCGCCGCATCTCGATGGGCCCCAGAGAAAAACTAGGTCACGACATCGTCCAGCGCGATGGCCTCGTCACGCACCGCCCGCCACGAAAAGCTCCAAGGCGTCCCCCGCCCGCGCGCCCATGCTGTGGGCCGCCGCCCTCAGCGGCACGTCCCTCCCGAGCTCGATCCCCCGCCCGTCCGAGATGGTCGCGAAAGAGCTCCCCTTCAGCCGAGGGAGGACCTCGGGGTGCAGGTCGACGACCTCGCTGGCCAGCGTGCTGCCAGGGTGCCTGACGAGCTTCCGCCCGCCGGGGAAGTTCATCGCCACGAGGACCAGCTCGTCGTCGACGACCGCCTCGGCGACGGCGCTGCCCGCCGCGAGCACAGACCGAGGCGGCAGCGCCTGGCCGGGCAAGTGGGCGCCCCCGCGGAGGCGGCGCGCGAGCCCCGTGCGCGAGCTGCCGCGAGCCAGGTGGCAGCCGCTGGCGGTGCAGTCGCTCCAGGCCTGGGTGCCCAGGACGGCCTGGTGGACGCCGCTGCCGACCCACGCCAGGGAGACGATGATCGGCGACACGCAGGAATGACCCTCTTGCCGTCGCTCAGACGTCCATTTCCCGTGCATTTTTCGGTTTCGTGCGTGTGTTTGTTTGCTCGATGGCCCAGGATGGTCCTCGATGGTTCTCGCCGAGAAAAAATGCACACGTCCGAGCGATGCCAAGACCCTAGGCAAGAGTGACCCCTGGTGCGCGGCTAACGGGAGACGCGGGGTGGCAGAACCCGGGCGCGCAGGCCGCTGCTGGCCCTTCGCGCTCCGCGATCGGGAGCTCCCCCCCTGGGCGCGCACCAGAGGTCACTCCAGCAAAATGTCACACTTGCGTGTCGCCGATATGACGGTGGAGCACACGATCGTGACCTGGATGGCCCTGTTGAGCCGCCCGGTCTCGGCGCGGGGCTTCGCGCGGATGCCCACGCGGGTCCCCAGCGAGGCGTCCCCCAGCGAGGCGTCGGCGAGCGGGCCGCCTGGGGCGGTCGATCCCCCCGCCCGCTGGGGGGGGCCTCCATGGCAGGCGTCCCAAGCCGTGCCGCCGCTGCTCGCGTCCGACGCCTCGCTCCCCCTGAGGAGCTTCACCGCCTGGCACGCGTGCTTCACGAAATGGCACGCGAACACCACTTCTACTGCACACTCGGCCGTTACGTCATTCCGATCGCCCCCCGCCAGGTTGGCGAAAGTGCACAAGGAGGCCGCGAGCAGGATCATCGAGATATCCACGATGCCCCAAATGGGCGACGAGCGTCCGACTGTGCTGCTCGTGTAGGAATTGTACACGACGCTGAGGAGGACGGCAAGCGCGACGAAGAATACCTGCAGGATGTAGCCGTCGCTCTCGCCGTCCCGGTAGTACTCCGACACCTGGTAATACGCGACCGCAAACAGGACGTTCTCCATTCCCCAGAGGATGAAGACTGGCGAATATTTCGAGATGCTGGTCCACTCCGCCTCCTTCATGTAGAACTCCCTGCGGTGTGCTTTACAGCACTCGCCAAGATACTCGAGCGTCACATAATTGAACTTGCCTGGTCCTGCTCCTTCTGGTGATGAGCATGGGGCTACACTTTGAGATTCGCTCGGAGGTGAACATCGGGGTGCAGTGGGCGGTGCGTCGGCATTCGATGGCACGCCAGCGCCCCATTCGATAGGTGCACTTGGCGGTACGCCGCGCAGCCTGCTGAGGCCAGGTATCCTGAGAATCGTCGAAAGGCTCTGGTGTTCGAACCCCTCCATTGTGCTTTGCCACCCCGTCTCCAGTACCTCGCCAACCATGTCGTCGATTGGAAGCCGCACAGAGCCTGTGAGCATGTCCCGCTCGCAGTTCATGCTCAGCTGGATCGAACACAGGCCGCACAGCACGCCAAGGACAAGATACAGGAACGCGATCGAGGTGCAGAGGTAGAACAGCACGTCCATGAACTCGGGAGCGCTGGGCGGCATCTCGTTGGTCAGCAGCCTGAAAGCGTAGCCGAGAACCAGAGTACCCACAATCACGTAGTTGTGCTGCTGCGAGTTTGCGGTCCTGGTGAGGTCGCGCACGTCCTCCCTGAACATGTTCGCCTGCCTCACGAGCAGCCCGTGCAGGTGGAACCGCTGGGACTGCTTGATCTTGATGTCGTTGCCCCAGGAGGTCCTGTTGAGGCTGCCGATCTGAGAAGCCTGGGTTGAAGCGCTGCCAGCAACGGCGGCGGCAAAAGAGCCTGCGACCATCGCCAGTCCACAACGCACGCTGCGCTGGGCAAGACTATCTGGACCTGGAGACTCCCAGCCAAATGGCAAAATTAGCCGGAGGTCGTGCTCTTGAGATGGGAGGACTTGAGCCGGGGATCTCCCATGTGTATATCGGCTCCCGGTTAGGCTGGAAGGTCATGCACGCCAAGATTTAGGTCGGGCGTGTCCCCCTACAGGCGAATTTTGCACGACAAATAAACAGAACTGCAAAAATAGGCGTTAAAAATGATCAAAGATAGTCCACAAATCGTCCCCACACGATCTTTTAACCATTTCTGAACGTTGCTCCTGTAGGGGGACGCGCCCGACTTAAATCTGGCCCCAGAAGGGGGCCCGAGCTGGCCTCGCGGAGGCCTAGGACTGCCTTCCGTGGACGCTGGCGACGGCCATCGGCAACCCCTTCCGAAGTATCGGCGACCGGCCACGAAAACCAGGCCCCCGACGGCGTCCTCCTCCTCCTCCTCCTCCTCCTCCTCCTCCTCCTCCTCCTCCTCCTCCTCCGACCCAACCCTTGTACCAACCGGCTGGCGACGGCCACCAGAAACCCCAAACCACGAGCTGTCGACTGGCCAGGGGCCGCCAGTGTGAACATCGAGGCGCAAATATCGGAACTCCCTCAAAACATAGCTGACTCCGTCTCAAGCCGGCTGGCGACGGAGGCATCAGATGACATATACTAAGCACGATCGACTGGCCTGCAAATATTGGGGCTGGCTGACGACTGCCATAGGAACTCCTACAGAAAGTGCCCAGACCATGTTTACATCAAAAGACGAAAAACCCTTCGGTGCAAGCACTGCGCGGAGAAAACGTGTCAGGTCAAGCACAGACAGCACATGCCCTGTGATCTCTCACACACCAAGTACCAATGTCATGGCTCGACAGATGAGCCTCATCGCCAACTGCTGAACGAAATTACCCCAAATAGGTCGAGGGTCGAGAGTTCCATCCACCCAGCGCTGAACGAAGCTGCCAGCATACCATTCAAAGTCCACTCAGCCAGCGACCCTTACACTCTGACCCCGTCTGCTGCTCCCCCTCCTGCTCCGCAAACCGTCTCTTAAGATCTGACGTCTCCCCAGCTCCCTCCTCGATGGTACTCGAGATCTCCCAGTTCTTGACCTCGGGGGCACACGCACCAACAGAATGGCAGCAAGATCCGAGCAACATAGAAATGAGAGTGGCGGCTGGGGGAGGGGGACCGAGGAGCCAGGGAGGGTAGACCATCAATCCAGGCATGACGACAAAACCGACGACGGGCTCTGTTCGCCCGCGTCCGCGCCCCAGGTGCCTCACTGATCGATCCACAACACTGCAACACGACAGTGCCGAGAGCTCCAGTCGTGACTCGGTTCACGGCCGTTTGTCGTTCTTGTTCACGACGCTGGATGTTGGGGGCATTACGTATGGTGCGGGAGATGGGCGAGAAAGGGGACAGGACCCAAGGAAACCAAAGGGGAAACGCGGAGTACGTGGGGAGGGGGAGGGGCAAGCGGAGGAGCGGGGAAGGAGGGGCAGCGAAGGCGAGGGCGAAACGGAGTGGGGGGGGGGGGAGCTCGGGGGGAGGGAGCAGGAGCGGAGGGGGGGCCGACGGAGGGGAGAGGAGGAGGAGCGAGAGGAGGGGGAGGGGGCGCGCGCTGGCATCGGCCGGATTCACGATCTAGGAATGGACTAGATCGCGATCTAGTCCATTCTGGATGGTGAATCGGTCCGTTGTTGGATCCTGAATCGGTCCGTTTCAAATCGCGAGTCGGTCCATTCTGAATCGTGAATCGGGCAAAACTCGTCTTGTCTGCAGGTCGGTCGGACCAAATCGCGATCTGGTCCAGAAGGGCTGATTCACGATCCCAAAACGGACTGATTCAGGATGCCACAACGGACCGATTCACGATCTAACATGGCCCGATTCACGATTTAGAACGGACCGATCTCGTCGACGTGTTCGGATGTATTTGAAGGGACGTATGTGGATTTGAAGTTTTGGGAGGGGTTGGATGGATTGGGAAGACTTGGGAGGATTCGGGTGGATTCAAAAGCATTTCAAAACCCACTCAGAAGCATTTCAAAAGCGTCTCAGAAGCCTTTCAAAAGCTTCCCAGAAGCCTTTCAAAAGCCTCTCCGAAGCCTTTCAAAAGCGTCTCAACAGCCTCTCAGGCGCCTTTCAAAAGCCTCTCAGAAGCCTTTCAAAAGCCTACTCAAAAAAGCCTCTCTGAAGCCTTTCAAAAGCCTCTCAGAAGAAGCCTTTCAACAGCTTTTCAAAAACTGTTCAAAAACCTTTCCAAAGCCCCCTGGGGGCCTCCTAAAGGCCTCCTTGGATATTGACCAGAACGGAGATCTGTGAAACATCTGTGAAAGGGGCACCCCCTCATCACTAACACACACTGCACCAAACCACAACACGCACAAGCAACGCGCGCGGAGACACCACGAAACACCACGACCACCACGAGAACCCACGATACACCACGAGGCACCACGGGACACCAAGATGCACCACAGCACACCACATCACGCACACACACACACACACACACCACCACCACCACCACCACCACCACCACCACCACCACCACCACCACCACCAACAAAACACACCACGCCACACACACACTCACACACACACACCACCACACCACACTACACCACGCACACTCCGCACGCACGGAGGCACCACGAGACACCACGAGCACCACGAGACACCACGACGCACCACGAGACACCACGGGACACCGCGGGACACCGCCACCACACCGCACACACACACACACACACACACCACCCTCGGAATCCCTGGGAATCGATTCCCAGGGATTCGAAAAGGGATCCCGGGATCACCCCCAGAATCCCTGGGAGTCGATTCCCAGGGATTCCGAAAGTGATCCCAGGATCGCTTTTGAAAATCCATGGGAATCGATTGATTCAAGATTCCAAAACGGACCGATTCACGATCTAGAACGGACTGGTTCAAGATTCGAAAACGGACCGATTCACGGCTTAAAACAGACCGATTCAAGAGGCCAAAACACACCGATTCACTATCTAAATCAGACCGATTCACGATCCAGAACGGACCGATCTCAAATTTGAACGCGCGGAGGAACAATGCACAAATAATGAACAACACCACCCCCTCAAAAGAAGAACGCCCCATTCCCAAGAGGCCTATACCCAGCGCCATTTCCGTGCCCGTTTGCGCGACCGCACGCTTATTTCACAAAAAAATTGGCACGAGGGAAATCCGAGACGGCCCATTGCAAGTACCGTTTCCGTGTCCAGTCGCGCGTCCGCGCGCGCATTTCGCGGAAGACGGGTCGGAAACAACAAAAAAAAAAACATAACCCGAACAAATCAGAAAAAAACAAAAAAAAAAACTATAATTTCCCCCTCCCAGACGGCCCATTGCTACCAACAACCCCACACCGCCGCGCCCCCACCACGTCCGGGCACCCCCACCCCACAGAAACCTACACACACACACCACCGCGCCCCCACAACGCACCCACCATGTCCTGGCACCCCCACTCCACGAGAGCTCAGTTCTTGGGACCCCCCACACGACAATTTCTGTCCCGAAACCTATCCTTACTTCCTATGATTAAACACCCTCACATCCCCACCTAGCCGACCGATAGCAACCCCGCCGTCCGAACTGTCAAAAAACAACACAAAGGCATGTTTTGACTCGCCGGCGTGTCGTCGAGTTGCGACGAGTGCAACAGGAACGGGACGGAGTTTACATCGTTTGGGTGGCCCTAAACAGGTGGTCGCGTCCTATCCATCAAAAAACAATACAAAGTCAACGTTTTCCTCGTCAGCATGGACTTGTTTGTCGTCGACGCTGCGAAATTTGTAGCAGGTAGCAGGACTGGGACGCGGCGCACATCGCGCGCGGACGCCTGGCCAACCCTACGCGGGACCCCCCGTCCTGCCGGCCAAAAAACACAACAACGTCGACGCGTTTCTTGCCAACATGTGTTTTCTCCTCGCCGGCGCTGCGAATCGCGTAGTGGGAGGTGGGACGCCCCGCGAATTCCCAAGAGGTATTCTCGTCTTCCTCCTCAATTTCTCCTTCTCTCCCTCAATCCCTGCCCTCCTCCTCCTCCTCCTCCTCCTCCTCCTCCTCCTTCTCCTCCTCCTCCTCCTCCTCCTCCTCCTCCTCCTTTTCCTTCTCCTCCTCCTCCTCCCCCTCCTCCATGCGCAGCAGGAGCGAAACGATTGGCGGTGCAACACGCGTGGCTGGAATGAGACGCAGCGCACTTCGCGCGCTGGACATGGTGTCGCCGACGATGCAGCATGAGAGGCCGGAGCGGGGCGCGGCGTACATCGCGCGCGGTTTTGTTTCTCGTCGACGTTGCTCGATACGCGGCTGGAATAGGACGCAGCTCATGTTGCGCGCTGAACGCTTCAGCCGCCCACGATATAAGATGAGCGACAGGCGTCGCACGCGATGCACTTGCTTGTTATGTTGTGGGAGGGCGGGTGGGAGTGGACGGAGCGCTCTGGCTCGTTCGAGCTGGCTAGCTTGACCAACACCCCCCACCGCGCCCCCACCAAGAGCCAACCACGTCCCCGCACTCCCACCCCACGAGAGCTCAGTTCTTGGGACCCCCCACACGACCACTTCTGGCCCGAAACCTACCAACGACCCTCACTGCGCTCCCACCATGCCCCCACGACGTCCCAGCACCTTAACCCCACGAGAGCTCAGATCTTGGGACCCCCCACAAAACAATTCTGGCCCGAAACCTACCAACACCCCCCCCACCGCGCCCACAACACGCCCCTACCACGCCCCCGCACCCCCACCCCACGAGAGCTCAGTTCTTGGGACCCCCCACACGACAATTCCTGAGCCGAAACCGACCAACACCCCCCACCGCGCCCCCACCACGTCCCCGCAGGCGTGTGCGGACGAACTCGGCAACCACCACGTGCAAAATCGCCCGCGTCCTGGAGCCCTCTCCCAGCAGCACACACACACAGACAGACAGACACACAGCCTGCATGTCGCTTTTTCTGGAAGCGAGTTGCTGTTCTCGGGGCGCCCCCCCATACCATTTCTCGCTCGGATCCGACCCCGTCCCAGACCAACCAGCCGACATCCGGATCCTCGCCGCCTGCTATTCTTAGGGCCTCCACCATGCAATTGCTCGCTCGGGTCCGACCCCGTCCCAGAGCCCCTCGCCGACATCCGGGTCCCTGCCGACTGCTGTTCTTGGGGCACCCCGCCATGCAATTTCTCCGTCGGATCCGACCCCGCGCCCGCGCCCCCGCCACGCCCCCGCCACGCCCCGGCAGCCCCACCCCACAGAAACCTACACACACACACACACACACACACCACCGCGCCCCCACAACGCACCCACCATGTCCTGGCACCCCCACCCCACGAGAGCTCAATTCTTGGCACCCCCCACACGACAATTTCAGGCCCGAAACCAACCAACAACCCGCACCGCGCCCACACCACGCCCCCACCACATCCCGCCACTCCCACCCCTCGAGAGCTCCGTTCTTGGAACCCCCCGCACGAGAATTTCTGGCCCGAAACCTACCAACACCCCCCACCGCGCCCCCACCGCGCCCCCACCACGCCCTGGCACCCCAATCCGCGAGAGCTCAGCCCTTGGGACCTCCCACACGACAATTTCTGGCCCGAAACCTACCAACACCCCCACCGCGCCCCCACCGCGCCCCCACCACGCCTTAGCACCCCCACCCCACGAGAGCTCAAATTTTGAAACCCCCATACACGGAAATTTCTTCCCCGAAACATACCAACATCCCCTACCGCACCCCCACCACGCCCCCACACCGCCCCGCCACCCCACCCGACGAGTGCTCCGTTTTTGGAGCCCCACAAGTGGCAATTTCTAGCCCGAAACCTACCAACGCCCCCCGCCGCGCCCCCACCACGCCTCCGCCGCATCCCGGCACCCCCACCCCACGAGAGCTCCGTTCTCGGGACCTCCCACACGACAATTTCTGGCCCGAAACCTACCAACACTCCCCTCCGCGCCCCCACCGCGCCCACACTACGTCCTGGCACCCCCACCCCTCGAGAGATCAGTTCTTCGGGCGGGACGGTCCAAGATGGCCTCATGCTGGCCTCCGAGGCCCAGGAGTCCCCCAAGACCGCTCCAGGCAAGCTTGGAGAGGGGCGCACAGAAGTGGACCCTCCCACTCGACGACGACGGCGGGAAGGAGAGAGGCCCGACCGTAATGAAGACCCTGACAAACAATGCATCTCTTGCCTCCTCAGGCCTTGCAAGGAGTCGCTTGGGTTTGCATTGTGGCGTCTGGAAGTCTCTGTGGACCGTGTTCCACTCTGCCATTCCGGCGAGGGTGTTGCCCCTCCTCTTAACCGCTCCCCTGCGCCTAATGGAACAAAGCCAGGAGGGGTTGGAGCGCCCAAGATGGCTCAAGCTTGAAAGCCATCGCCCGCGCTCCGACGCCTGAAACAGGCTCCACCAAAACCCACGCCAGGCCCAAAGGAAGCCCCAGAGAGCCTCAAGACGGCTCCAAGAGCTCCCGACATCGTCCTAAGAAGGCTCCACAAGCGGCCCAAGATGCCCACGAGAGCCCCAGGACGACTCCCAAAGCAGATACCGCCCTCCAAACGATACCCCCCGAAGAAACTCAAGGCCGACTTTGGCGGCAACGTTAGGATATCCGGCCGCTCCCGCTTGCGGTGGCGCCGTGCTGAGACGCATATGTCAATTTGGTCACTTTGGGACACACAAAAAAAAGTTCCGATGGGCCCAATTCTGGCGCCGACCTTTTTGGCCCCAGCCCTCCGGGGCCCTTCCGGAGAGCTCCGGATAGCCCAAGATGGCCTCCAAGACGATCCAAGGCAGGCACAAGACGACCCAAGATGGCCCGCAAAGCGGTCCAAGACGGCCCAAGAGAGCTCCAGGACGGCTCAAGATGGCTCCAAAATGCTCCATGACAGCCAAGATGGCTTCAAGATGGTTCCAAGATGGCCTCAGATGGCCCGAAACGGTTCCCAAATGGCCCAACAGAAGCCCAAGAAGATGAGCCAATTAGCAAAAACCATTGTGTTTCCTTTGGTTTTCCAACGTTTTCGGCTCTCCTGCCTTTTCGCTCCACGACGGCCTGGCGACGGCCCAAGAGGGCTCGAACACTGCCCAAGAAGGCCCCAAGACGGCCCAAGAGCGCCCCAAGACGGCCCCCAGAGGGCTCATGATGGCTCCAAGACGCCTCCGAGAGAGCGCCAAGACAGGTCCAAGACAGCCCAAGACGGCGCAAGACGCCCCCAAGACGGCCCAAGATGGCCCCAATACGGCCCAAGAGCGCCCCAAGACCCTCCAAAGCTGGTCCTACACACCCGAAGAGGAGTCACGGAGGTGTCGGAGATCCGCGGGAGAGCCCAAGATGGCTCCGAGATTGCCCCAAGACGCTCCAACATGGCCCGAAGAAACAGAAAAAGAGCCCAAAAGGCGGCGACAAGGCTTCCAGATGGCTCCAACAGGACCCCAACAAGAGCGTTGCATATGTCCAGGCATTCCGCCATTCCATCTTCGCTCGGGACCCCTCCAGGACCACCCTGGGAACCCTCCAGACGCCCACCGGGACCCCGTCAGGGGCAGATTTTGGAACCGACAGGACAGTGTTTTGCCCATCTCTATCTCTCTCTCTCTCTGAGCCCAAGATGGCTCCGAGATTGCCCCAAGACGCTCCAACACGACCCGAAGAAACAGAAAAAGAGCCCCAAAAGGCGGCGACAAGGCTTCCAGATGGCTCCAACAGGACCCCAACAAGCGTTGCATATGTCCAGGCATTCCGCCATTCCATCTTCGCTCGGGACCCCTCCAGGACCACCCTGGGAACCCTCTGGACGCCCACCGGGACCCCGTCAGGGAAAGATTTTGGAACCGACAGGACAGTTTTTGGGCCATCTCTCTCTCTCTCTCTCCCTCTCTCTCTACCTCTCTCTCTCTCTCTCTCTCTTTCCCTCTCTCTCTCTCTCTTCTTTTTTTCTCTCTCTCTCTCTCTCTCTCTCTCTCTCTCTCTCTTCTCTCTCGTGATTTTTACGATTCTGCGTTATCGCTCCACAAGAGCTCCAAAAAAGCCCTAGATGGCCCCAAGACAGCCCAAAATCGTCCTCGGAGATTCCAAGACAGCCCAAAATGGTCAAATGGTTCCGGGGCGGGTCCAAGACGGCCCAAGATGGCCCGTGGGCTGTCGAGGGCCCCACGAGGGAGTCCCAATGGTCCCAGTGAGATACAATTGAGGCCCCAAGAGGGCTCCAATAGTGAACTCCGACCCATCTCGGGGACCCCTCCAGGACCACCCTGCCACAAGATGGCCCCAAAACAAGTCCTGATGGCAACAAAATGTCTCCAAGCAAAAACTCGACACGGCCGTCGCCCCAGCACTTTTTCCCATATCGCCGCGAACTGGCACAATTTGGGGAGCGGCCGGTGACGTCGCCGCAGGCGTCCTCGATATACATATATATATACACACACGTACATATACAGATATACATATATACATATCTACATACATACATATATACATATACACATACATATACATATACACATATATACGCATACATGTACATATACATATACATATACATATACATATACATATACATATACATATACATATACATATACCGATGCATGCACATATACATATACATATACATATACATATACATATGCATGTATACATATACCTATGCATGCACATGTACATATACAAATACATATACATGCATACATGCATACATACATACATACATGCATACATACATACATACATCAATCCATCCATCCATCCATCCATACATGCATGCATGCATGCATACATACATACATACATGCACGCATGTGTGTATATATATATACACACACACAAGCCCGGGCGGGGGGAACACCCGCCCCCCCCCCAAAAAAAAAACGGACTCCCGGGATCTGGAGCTTTGGGACCCTCCGGACGGGCCTCGAAGCGGCCTCCCGGGCCTCGCAGGGCGTTTCGCCAAGCCTTCCCAGCACGCCTAGGGCGATCAGGGGGGTCATCGGAGACGTCCCAGAGACCCCCAAGACAGCACAAGAGCGCTCCAAGAGTGACCGACGTGACCTCAAGATGGCCCAAAAGGCCTCCAGGACGGCCCCCAAGAGGCCTCCAAGAGCACTCCTAAGAAGGCCCCAAGAGGCACACATCTTTGATTTTCTGTGAGTTTTTGCTGAATTTTGGGGTTCTCCTCTGTTCGGCTTCCCGACGCTCCAAGACGGCGGTCTTCTGGGCGTCCGAAGCCGCCTGGGAGGCTCCAACATCGCCCCACAACCATCCGAAAGGGCTTCCAGGCAGTCCAAGAAAGCCCCAAAACGGCACAACACGGGTCCAAGATGGCCCTCAGAGAGCCCCATGGCGGCCCAAGATGGCCCAAGACACCCTCCGAAGCATTCCAAATCGTGACCCGGTCGTTCAGGGAGACCGCGGTTGGAGGCAGGGTGGCCCGAGGAAGTCCTAAGAAGCCCCCAAAGTACGCCCAGGAGGCCTCCAGAAGGCCTTAAGAAAGCCTGAAACAACTTTTGTGAGGCCCCCAGAGGCTCTCCAAGGAGGAGCCTCCGCAAAAAAAGAGCTGAGGAGGATGGGGAGAATGCGCAGGGTACGGCGAACATAAGGAAAAAGAAGCATGGGGGGAGGATAACGAATAACATGATTATAGCGGCGATGCCGGAAAAGGCAACAAGGAGTTATCTCTAAATTGTCGGCTTGACATTCCTGCTATTCCGCCTGCATACCAAACATCAAGGACCAAGGTGCATGGCGCGAAGCGCCACTGCAGCCTTGTATATATATATATATATAGTACACACACGCACCTGTAAAGAGAGAGAGAGAGAGAGTGCGACAGAGAGGGGGGGCGGAACATGTGTGAAAGAGAGAGAGGGAGTGTGTGCGCGAGAGAGAGAGAGAGAGAGACGACGAAACGTGTGTGTGCGCTGGGGGACAACATGTTGTCCCGCGTGCGTGCTTCGAACTCGCGCTCTCGCGTACACCCTGACGCATTCTGCTGAACGGAGAAGGCCCGACATGCGCTTCGCATTGGCTGTTGCAAGTGGGTGTGTGTGTATGCGTGGAGGCATTATCTGAGTGGTATGTGCCGCCGAATGCACGTTGAACTGTTCTCTGCAAGGATGGGTAGTCAGCCCGGCTGGAAGTGGGAGATGGACAGGTGGAGGGTGAAAAGGGGAAGAGGGGGAAGAGGAAAGGGGGAAAGGGGGAAAGTAGGTGCTAGGAGGGGAAAGTTGAAGAGCGGGTAAGGGATGATGCGGATGGGGAGACATGGTCACTACGATTGAACAAATATTGCGCGGGTGAAATATTTGACGGACTGTGCGAGGATTCGTGGCTGGGGCGCGGATCGTCACAGGTGCCCTTTCAGACGACAGACCACCCTTCTTGTCGGCATATCTGCTGGAACGACTTCCCCTTGTCAACACTGGGTGCTGGAACCCACGCCGCGGGCTGCTGAAACCACTTCCCCTCGGACAAACTGGGTGCTGGTACCCACCCTTCTTGACGGCATATTCTGCTGGAACCACTTTCCCTCGTGAAAGATATCGTGTTTATGTGTGTATATGTATACACACTGTGAAAAAAAAGGAAGGAACCAGACAAATCCCCCCCACCACAAAAAAAGTGGGCTACTGGAACCACTGCCTCTCGGAAAACATGGATGCTGGAACCCACCCTTATTGACGGCATAATCTGCTGGAACGGCCTTCCCTCGTAAAAACTGGGCGCTAGAACCACCCCCCGCTTATGAATGAGGCTGGGGGGGGGATACAGGGCAGACGGGTGGGTGTCCCAGCATTGTGGTCACGTCTCGCTCTCAAACGGGGGGCAGTGCGTGCGCGTGCGCGCGAGTGCGTGCGCGTGCGCGCGTGCGTGCGCGTGCGTGCGCGTGCGCGCGTTCGCGAGCGTGCGCGTTTGCGCGTTCGTGCGCATGTGCACGCGCGCGCGTGCGTAGACGCGTGCGTGCGTGCGTGCGCGCTTGCGCGCGCAACCCCGGCCGCGAGCGCGAGCCCGAGCCCGAGCGCGAGCCCGACCCCGAGCCCGAGCGCGAGCTGGAGACCGAGCCTGAGCCCCACCCTGAGCGCGCGCGCACGCGTGCGCGTGCGCGCGCGTGCGTGTGCGTCGGTATGCTAAAATCCGGTCAAACATTCCACAACCAACAAGATTCACCTGACTGGGAGAGGAGAGTAGGAGGAGAGGAAGGGGAAGGGGAAAAGGGGAGCAGGAGGGGGAGAGGAAGAGCGGGAAGGGGCAATGCGGTAAGGGGGGGCGAGAGAGAGAGAGAGAGGGAGGGGGAGAAGGGAAAGGGGAATGGCAAGGGAAGGGCGAGAGGGAGCTGCAGGGAGAGGGGGGGCAGGAGAGGAAAATGGAAAAAGAGGAGGAGAGAGAGAGAGAGAGGGATAGAGAGAGAGAGAGAGCGGAAAGTTGGCGCGGAAGAGTTGGGGTGAATCTCGCGGGACGTGGAGCGGGAGAAGGGTACGGGGTGAGAAGGGGGAGGGGGGGTGGTGGTGGAGGGGGAAGGAGAGGGGGAGAGGGGGGGGAGAGCATTGGAGGGAAGAGGAATGAGGGACTGCACACTAGAGGCACGGTCACAAGAACCCTTCCACAAGAAGCCTAACCCTGAGACCCCGGGACGTCCATGGATTTGTGGTGTGGGAACGTCACGCTTTCCATAGCAAAACCGCAGAAACCTAAGAAACCCAGGGCACCCTGGAGGCAAGCAGGGTGTTTCTTGGCATGGGCTTCCACTGTAGTGGTACGTCGGGCATGTCCCTCATACAGGCAGATCCTGGAGGACAAATAATTTGAAAAAGTGTCAAACGATACCAAAACATAGTCAAGCATAGATTTAAAACAAACATCGTTCCCAGACTATGTGTTTGACTATGCTTGAATATTATCATGTAGAGGGACGTGCCCGAATTACCTGTAGTGGGAGCGGGAGGGGGTCGGAGGCCACGGTTACGAAAAACAAGTTATCGCAGGACGTAAAAACAGTCTCAGCCAAACGCAGAGCCAGCTATGCGCCCGCAGCCTTGCGCGCTGTCCGGGCGCAAGGGGGAAACAAAACTGGCCCCCAAAAACTGGGAGGCCGCCCCTTGCTTGTCGGCGAAACTACAGCGCGAGAGACGAATGGGGACGGATGCGAGATTACCACGTCCGCCAGCAAGAGAAAACTCGCCACCCTCTTCACCCAACCCCCTCCTCCCCACCACTCGCGTCGCCAAAGATTCACGCCCCCGGGAATGCAGATCGCCAGGACCCCACGGGCGGCTGCGCAGGCGCCTTGATGCTGGGCAGCAGCCACAGCCTTGCCGAGCTGATCAGCAGCAGGACCTCCAAGGCCGAAGAGTAGGCAGAGGGGGAACAGGACGAAGAGGAGCAGGAGCAAGACGAGCGGGCGAAAAAGGAAATGGAATGGAAGAGGAAAAGGAATGGTCGGAAGGGGAGGAGGGGGAAACATACGCGGGATGATGACGTACGGAAGCAATGAGATAGGAAGAGGGGAGGAAGAGGAAGGGAGGAGGGAGCCAAGAACAAACAAAACAGGCCAACTGGAAGAGAAATAGGAAGAAAAACGGTGCCGGAAGGGAAAGGGGAGAAGAGGAAGGGGACGGAAGGGGAATCGGGAACGTGCACACGACTCCAGCAGGATCGCCGGGGGGAATCGGCCCACCGGCCCGCGGCCCGACTGCCCCCGGTGCAGGCTGGCGGCGCGCACGGGGGTGGGGCGACGGAGGTGGCCTTCTGAGAGGCACTTCTTCGAAGCCCCACACCCCTCGCTACAAGCACCCCTGCCTTTCGATTAGGGGATCGACTACAGAATTGACTTACACCAAAACTAATTTCCCGTCGAATCTGCGAACGAAGGCGTAGACTTCTTCACACGTGACGAACGAACGATTTCTCCCAAATTGAGTTTCAGTCCTGCATTTCAACATGAACAGGAACTGGTGTTGGGCATCGTACCCATTTATTTCCGCACGGTGGGGTCATTGGATAAGGAACCCTCAGATCAGGAACCCAGGGCCTGGAGGGCGGTGGAACTCCAATGGAGGCGTGGCCATGGATATCACCGCCACCCTCATCAAATAAGGATGAATCCTCCAGGGTCTGCAGCCTCCTGGGCACATGCCTTCATCAACGCCCCCACCGTACAGTGCGGGCGCGGCCGCAAGAAACCCTCGCAAGAAATCCAACCCTGAGAACCCGCGCGCGAGGTGCACACAAGGGGAAACCCAAAGTACCCTGAACGCAGCAGCTTCTTCAACGGCCGCGGGAAGTCACCGCGCAGCTCGCGGAGCGAAGAAGCCCAGGCTTCCCTGACGGAAAGCATATGGTTTCTTGACGCGCGCCCCATCCATTTCGATCGCCCCGAGCCGAGGAGCGATCCTCCCAAGGGGCCGCTCCCAGAGAGCCCGGCGAGCCACAAGAGGCGCGCGCCGTCGGACGTCCGCGGGCAGCTCTCTGGCCATCGCTTGGACGTCCATTATCCCGTGCATCTTTCGATTGCGTGC
The DNA here is from genome assembly GCA_963575745.1 of Prorocentrum cordatum. Taxonomy (NCBI): domain Eukaryota; class Dinophyceae; order Prorocentrales; family Prorocentraceae; genus Prorocentrum; species Prorocentrum cordatum. The sequence continues at coordinate 998,144 of CAUYUJ010015682.1, forward strand.
CCCGATGATCCAGGCTGCTCCTCGATGGTCCCTCCTCCTCCTCCTCCTCCTCCTCCTCCTCCTCCTCCTCCTCCTCCTCCTCCTCCTCCTCCTCGCCGAGACAATACATGCACACGTCCGGGCGGTGTCAAGCTCTTGCGCGGGCGCCACACACCCTCCCCGCCACCCTCGGCGGCGCCTCTGGCGGCGCCCCCGGCGCGCACTTCCCCAGACATCCAGCGTCTCGATTGTTTCGAGACACGGGCCCCCGACCTCCTGACCACTTCCCCGGGACCGGTTCTTCATGCCCAGTCGTTTCTTGACGGTCCCGAGGCCCGGCAGGGGCCCCGAGAGGCCGAAACCTGAGAACGACAAAAAACACGCCCCGATTTTCTCGAGGCGCCCGAGATCTGGGTCGGGGGGGGGGGATGCGCAAGGGTCCAGCGCGTCGGCGGTCGCGTGCTCGCGATGGCCTGCCCGGACCTCCCGCGCGAGGGCGGGAGCATGACGGGCGGCTGTTCCGAGGCCAGGCCTCGCCCGGAGGCCCACCTGCGACCCAGCCGGTGCCCCCCCCCCCGACCAAAAGAAGAGAGAGAGAGAGAGCGGGGCGGCGAGCCCGTCCCCGGTGGATGGGAAGGCTGCGGGCTCCAGCAGGGGCCTCCTGCATGGGGTCCGAGGGCAGAGGGTCTCGGAGGATCTCGCCGCCTCGGCCATGCACGGGCGACGTCGGCGGTACGTCCGCAACGTCGGCGCGGAGAAAATTGGGCCCCACATCGAGCCGCATCGCCGATGCATCGTCGATGCATCGGCGATGCGGCGCGATCCTCCGACCCCATCTCCTCCGACCCCATCTGGGAGGCCTAGATCCAGGGCTCCAGGAGAAGAGCTCCGCTGGAGGCCGGGGCCGCATGAGAGGCCACAGGCATCGCCGCCGTGCCGCGGAGATCTCCCGGGCCACCTGGGCGCAGGTGGTTCGGGGTGCAGGCTCTCTCCAAGCAGCCCCTCCTTCTTCCCCTTCGGGAGGGGGTTCACCCCCCGCCACTACCCTCTCCCTCAGGGTCTGGACGGGGAGGTCGGTGCGAAGGAATAGAGCGTCAAAGATGGCCCTGGATGGCCCCCAAATGGCCCAAGATTGCCAAAGAGGTCCTTCAAGATGGAGCAAGATGCTAGATATCCCGAGTTGGACCCTGATGGCCTCCAGCATGACCCCGAGAGACCAAAATCACTCAAAGCTCAAGTGACTTAGTGCTGGTTGACTTCTGGCATGTTCACCTCCGATCGGCATCGGACGCTTCACTCGGAGACGCAGAATCTTTCAAATATGCATAAGTCCGCGTGAATACATGTCAACACACCCCCTTCTTGCCCTTGTGTGCCCTCCTTCTCGCCCGCCTCATCCCCGCCTAGGCTCAGTGAACAAATCCCCCAGACACCCTGGATGAAGGCCATCTTCAGCAAAAGATAGGCCTGGACATCGTTATCCAGGATCCCTCCTCCCTACGTTTTTCGTTGCGTCGGAGACCAACCCTTCGGAAGAGCTGGCCCCTGCAGGCACGGCGGGGCGGGCTCACAGCGCTTACAACCCTTCGGGAGAGCTGGTCCCTGCACGCGCAGCGGGACTCACAGCTGCGGCACGATGGCCGGCACCACCGAGGCACACGCAGGCGGAGAGGGCCACCTTGGCCACATGCAGCCGCGCGAGTCCTCTCCGCACTGATGGCGTCCCTGGCAGCTTAGTCGTCCATGCCGGCGTCCCCGTCACCATCCCCGACGTCGTCGAAGAAGCTCTCGTCTGGCAGCGCTGCCGCCTTGGCCGCGTCCTCGGGGTCCTCCCCTATCTTGGTGCCCGCGCTCATGTTCGAGAAGTGGATCCCGCGCTTGTTAAACTCCAGCAACAGCTTGAAGAAGCCATCGAGGTCGATACGGATCGCTCTCTGTTCTGCCATCTCCAACGAGTTCAGCACCTCCATCACGAGCTCCTTGATTGACGTTTTCGCCGGGGTCCGACCTGTCAGGACGCACCAGGTCTTGTAGTTGTCCTCTAGCAACTTGACAGTGTACGTCATCATGAAACTAGATCTGAGTGTCTTATTTTTGCGCCCGAAACAGATTCGCATCAGGCCGTCCCACTCCCGGAAATTCACCTGGATCGGTGGGTCCCTGGGCACCATCTTGACGACCATGGAGTCTACTTCGGGCGGCGGGTTGAAACTCCCTTTGGAAACCTTGCAAACACACGAAACCTTCACAAAGAGTCGCGTGTTCACAGCGAGCCTCCCATACTGCTTCTCTCCGACCTTCGCGATGAGGCGCTCTGCAAACTCCTTCTGGAACATGAGAACAGCGCATCTGAAAGCGGGCCTGTGCGCGAGAAGGCGGAAAGTGAAGGGCGACGAGATCTGGTATGGCAAGTTCGCTGCACATACGTTGAATGCGGGCCACTTTGCCTTGAGCACGTCCTGCTCCTGAACCTCCAGGTTTGTTCGGCCCGCATTGACAACTCGCTTCCTCACTTCGCAAGCCATGCGAGGGTCGATCTCGTAGGCCAGCACGCGCTTCGCACCCTCTACCAACTTCACCGTCAAATTTCCTGTACCGGGACCAATCTCGAATACCGTGTCGCTCGGCTTCAGGTCACAAGCATCGACGATCTTGTCGACTATGCCAGGGTTCTTCAACAAGTGCTGCCCGTGTTTCTTGTTCGTCGGGAGGCTGGCTGTACCTGCGTACGGAGCCGAACGGGCCTGCTTCCCACCGCCTTTTTCCCTCCGAACCGGCGGCATCGCGCTGAAGCTTCCTTGCCGCCAGGGTCGGGGGAGACAACCTTGAGCCGAAACGGCTGTGAAATTCTCAGGCCAAGGAAGCACAGGGGAAGGTGCAGAGGGCACGCATATGCTTGTCGAGAGTTAGATCGCATACAAGGTATGAAAGTGTTGTTTCGGGAGCTGCTGGGCACTCCTCCGCATCATCATCCTCCTCCTCCTCCTCCTCATCATCATCATCAGCAGCAGCATCATTATCATCATCAGCACCACCATCATCACCGTCATCATCATGACCTCATCATCATCATCATCATCATCATCATCATCATCAGCATCAGCATCAGCATCAGCATCATCATCATCATCATCATCATCATCATCATAATAATCGTCAACATCAGCATCATCATCGTCATCACATAACATCATCATCAGCATCGTCATCAGCATCAGCATCAGCATCGTCGTCGTCATCATCAGCATCATCATGACCGTCATCAGCATCAACATCATCATCACGGTCCTCATCAGCTTCACCATCATCATCACCATCTCCATCATCATCACCGACATCATCATAATCATCATCATCACCATCATCACCGTCACCATCACCATCACCATCACCATCACCACCACCATCAGCATCAACATCATCATCAGCATCAGCATGATCATTGGCATTATCAACATCATTATCAGCATCACCATCGGCATCATCACCGTCAGCAGTATCAGCGGCATCGACATCATCATCAGCATCGTCTTCATCATCATCAGCATCAGTATCATCATCATCATCGTCATAAACATCATCATCATCATCAACATCATTATCATCAGCGGCATCATCATCCGCATCATCATCAGCGTCATCATCCTCGTCACCATCATCATCATCATCAGCAGCAGCAGCAGCATCATCATCATGCTCAGCATCACCATCATCAGCATCATCAGCATCAGCATCAGCATCATCATCATTATTATTATCATCGCCACCAGCACCCACCCCAATCATCCCGACGATGGAAGCCGATGCACAGCAGCGGAAGTGGAACAATCAAGCGTACCGCATGAAGCAGACGAGGAGCGGGGAGAAAACAGGGACGAGGAGCGGGGAGAAGACGGGGGAGAACGACGAGGAGAGACTGGAGAGACTGAACAGCGAGGGAGGGAGAGGGAGGGGGTGGGGAGAGACGAGAGGGCAGAGAACGACGAGGAGCGAGGGAGAGGAGAGGGGTAGCGGGTGGGGGCGAGGAGGAGAAAGACGAGGGAGCGGGGCAGTGGACGGTGGAGCGTGCGAGGAATGAGGAGCGAGGATCACAACGGGCAGGGCGAGGGGGGACGTGGGGGACGTGGCGAGAGGAGCCACGAGGAGCGATGGGGGGAGCAGGGAGCAGCGAGGAGGAATCAGGGAGGGAGGGAAGAGGGGCAAGTGAGGAACAGCAGAAGCCCAGGAGCAGAAACCGAAAGGTACCGCAGACCGCTCAGTTCAGCGATCCAGCATCCCTCACGCCCCATCCTCCTCCACCTCCTCCTTCTCCTCCTCCTTGAGACAGGTGAGCATATTTCGCACAGTAGGTTTTGCATTTAGAGTTGTGTGAAGTTTCCTGTCACTGTTATCCGATTTGGCTCAAGGGAAAAGCATTTACTGCCTTTGCTGCTGCCACAGTTGGTAGCGGAGCCTGGTTCCCGGTCGGGAGGCCCATGGGTGGCACGGCGCGGCCTTGAGGGCCACGGCCAGTCGTCGCTCGAGTGCCTCCGGCCGCGGGCCGGGCTCGCGCCGACAGAGCGGCGCGGACAGCGGAGATGCCCGCAGACGATGAAGGCTTCACCGGAGCCGTCATAGGTGGTGGTGGTGACGAGTCGGCCGCCGCTGCGCCAACAGCAGCGGAGACAGGACGGATGACGGTGACGACGGAGCAGCTCAGAGACCTGGTCACAGGGATGGTCCGTGAGACCATGAGCGCAGTGGGGGCGCCCCAGGCGACCAAGGCCGAGCCGCTCCAGACCGCAGCAGACGGCCGACAAAATGATCCATGGCAAGCAGCAGCAGCAGCAGCAGCAGCAGATTGGCGCCAGGATGGCTGGCGGCAAGACGGCGAGTGGCGACAGCTCGACCACAAGACCGCCGAGGCCGACCAGCGCGATGCCTGGCAGGACTACGGCAAGGACAGCTGGAGCGCCGGCTGGGGCCGGCGTGACGGCTGGTACTCCGGCAGCTGGAGTGGAGGAGGAGTCAAGGGAGATTTCTCAGATCCTCCAGCGTGGCCGGGGTGGACGCACTATAGACAATGGCGGAGCGCCCTTAAGAGATGGGACAACAATACGGATGTTCCTGTCTGGCGCAGGTATGAGAAGTTTCTCAAACTGTTCGACTGGAATATGCAGGCCCGGTTCGAGGACCTGTCGGAGCAGTTGATCTCAGGACCCAGCTGGATCAGCACAGTCCTCGAGAGAATGAATTTGATGATAGGTGAACGAGAGGGCGACGAGCTCAGACGCACTGGCAGGCGCGCCCTCTTCGAAGCAGCTAGAGAGAATAAGGAGAGCCTCACGCAGTACGTCATGAGGCGAGAATCGCAGTTCCAGGAGGCAGAGGCCAACGAGCTCTGGCTCTCATCGAAGATGAAGGGCCTCATGCTTGAGGAGGGCGCCGGCCTCTCGGGTCAGAGCATGCAGAACCTCCGCACGCTCACCCGCGGGCAGCTCGACTACGAGAGCGTCACCTGGGCCCTCAGGCAGATGGATGCGTCAGGATCTGAACGCCTGTTGCCAGGTAGGAGCGCAGCAGCACTGCCCGCCGTCGAGACCGAAGAGTCCGGCGCACAGAGCAGCTTTTCTCATCCTCCCCCTCCCTCGTACCCGGTTGGTCGGTCCGAGGTAGGTTCCGAGGAGGACGTCGAGGCGGACGGCGACTTCTACGACGACGACCTCGATGACGAGGATGAGGCCGCCATCCTGGCGGAGCTGGAGGATCTCGACCTCGACGAGACGCAGCTCGACGAGGCGATGGCCATGATCGAGTCGAGGTCCAACCAGCGCACTTGGAAGCAGAACAAGGACATCAAGAGGGCGGCCAAACGTGATCGTGAATACTTCGCCCCGAAGCCACGGCCGGGAGGCGCAGGGAGTGCCTCTCAGCCACGGTCTCGCCCAGCCGGAGGACGATCAGACCGCGGCGGTCGCGGACGACAGGAACGAGGGCGAGGCGGAGGCAGTGGCTCTCGGGGCTCAGGCTTTAGTCGCAAGAAGCTGTCACCAGAACAGCTTATGAAGATCACGAGGTGCGGCATTTGCAAGCAGAAGGGTCACTGGCACCGCGAGTGCCCGGAGAAGGACAACCCAAAGTACGCCAACCAGCGGAAGGGGATGTCGGCCTACATGTTCGACGGGGTCGTGTCGGGCTCGGGGGACTGGGTTGTCACTCCGGAGCTGCTGGACCAGTGGAAGGAGCTGGGCCAGGCGATGCAGGACGCCGGCGTCTACTTGGTCGGCAAGCCCACCCAGGGCCTCGTCGACCCGGGTGCCGGCAGCGACCTCGTGGGCTTGACGGCGCTGAACCGCGAGTCGCTGGCACTTGCGGCCGTTGGCCTGAAGTTCGAGACCATCCCGAAGCAGCACCAGCGCCCGAGGGCAGCACACGGGGTCGGAGGCATGGCGAGGGTCGTGGGCTCCGTACTGTTCCCGTTGTGCCTGGGCGGCGTGCTGGGGATCATCGAGACCACCGTCCTCCTCGAAGAGGTTCCCCACATTTTGTCGGTGAACCTGTTGGAGTTCCTTGGTTGCGTGATCGATTTGCCTCAGAATGTGATGAATTCGGCCACCCTGGAGGTGGACATTCCTTTGACACGTCTGGGATCAGGCCATCGCATGGCCACGATCGTGCAGCAGTTAGAAGCACCGCTGCAGATCCCAGACAATGCTTTGCGGAAGTACCCCTTTCTGTCCGCCGGCGCCTTCTTGCTAGAGTCAGACAAGCCTCCGGAGATGCTGGAGTCCGGGGAGCTTCGCAGATACAGGATCATCACTCATCAGGTCGTGCTGTACGGGGTCTTGGCCAGTATCCTGCTGAGCCTCGGGGTTGTCTTGTGCGAGGCCCCGAGCGGCCAGATGTCTACGGGTTTCTTGGTGGGCTACGTGGGGCTCGCTACGGGGATCTTCGAGTCACGGGCTCAGCTAGCGTCCCGCAAGTCAGTCAGGGCCTTAGGATCATCTCGGGAAGCTAAGGCGACGGTCAGGCACAGCGAGTACGAGAAGCAGGGACGATCCTGGGTGCCCTCGGCCGTGGCACTACTGATGTCCGTAGCCACTTTAGGCTCAAGCCTCAGGCAAGTGCTCTCGAGATTGATCGTTTCTCAACCCGATTCGTTCTCTCGGCCGAGCCGGCGCAGCAGAAGCCGGCACAGCCATGCATGTGCTCACGGCGACCTTGGCGCTCATCGCTGGAGGGATGGTGCAGTCCGCCCCGAATCCTGCTCCAGCACCGGCGCCGAAGAAGCCTCCCAAGGCCTTCGAGGAGACGCAGGAGAGGCTGCGTCAGGCACGTCGAGAGCAGGCAGCAGCCCAGGCCATGCAGCAGGCGTCCGAGCTGGAGGACCACGACCCCAACCAGGATATGATGACGCTGCAGTCGGACTCCGAGGGCGAGCCCTTTCAGATCCCCCGGCTCCCCGTGGGGGAGGGATACCCCTACGGCTGGCCGCCGCCACAGGCATCGGGCGCCCAGAACACCGGAGTCGCCACGGCTCCAGGAGCGGCGGCCTCGTCAGGTCAGGTGGCCCAGCCGCCGCCACCAGACCATCCGCCGCCGGATTTCGTGCCTGGACGCCGCGGGCCAGCGAGCAACGCACCTCAGCACGGCGCGGAGGCGTTCGGGTTCAGCAAGCAGAGGGCGGCGGCTCGAGCCGGAGAGCTACGAGCAGCGGTGGCTCAGGGAGTGGGGGCGGACGTCGACGGTGCCGGAGCGGCAGCGAGCGGGGCAGGAGCCTATCAGCCCCACGCACCAGTCGACTCCACTCCGGCCGGAGGACCAGCAGGACACCGAGCAGCGGCACGCAATCTCCCCAGGAAGCCACCTCCGGTAGGCATGCCGTCACCACAGGCAAGGGCCTCGTCGTTGGCAGGACCACCGGTCGGGGGAGGAGCAGTGCCAATGGCCACCCTCCCGGGAGGAGGTCAGGTGCCAGTCAAGCCACCGCCGGTGGTGGACTGCCCTCATCCCGATCATCACATTCGGTACTACGGGAACCAGTGGGGCAGCGGGTCCAAGTGCACTGCCTGCGGAGCTCGCATCACCTGGATCCCCAAGAACGCTCCAGGGGCTGGTCCGAACGACGAGGACCGTCCCGAGTCGGCGGCCCAAGCCGCGAGAGCAGCAGCTCGCTCAGCCCAGAGGGCAGTCGACATCCTCCAGGAGAACGAGGGATTCCAGCAGGGCGCGGCAGCACTGAACGTTGTCAACCAGTTGAGCGGCCACCTCCAGGCGCTGCAGTGGCAGCTGCACAACGTGCCCGAGGGCATCAGGGCGCTGGGCCAGGTGCAGGAGACGCTCAACCAGATGATCGCCGTGGCCACGAACATTCAGAGCTTCCCTGCTGGCCTGGAGGAGGGACTGATGCAGATTCACCAGAGCTGCGTCACCATCCAGAGGATCCTCGGGGGCTTCGAGCACTTCGGGGAGAACCTCGACTTCATCCAGACGTCCCTGGACAACATCGCGGGGACCATGAACAACATCAACGCAGCCACCCAGCAGATGGTGGTCATGATGGTCCAGATCGGCACGGCCATCCAGGGCTTGGTGAGCCACCAGAACGCCCAGATCCAGGCGTCGGGCGCGGCGTCGAGCAGCTCGGGCCCAGGAGAGCCGCTCCCGCTGCCGGCCGACCCGAGCAACGTGCAGAGCGGCGGGGACCCATGGACAGGGACGACGACGGCCACTACCACGACTCAGTCCTACGAGGGCTGGGATCTAGTTTGAGTCGGCCACAATGCCAGGGACTACTGGCTCCCAAGGTTCGGGAGCCTAGGACTTCTGTCGTGCAGCTGCACGCCTGTCTCCCGGCATGCGGCTGCCAGGCCGAGGAGGAGCCTCGAAAGAATCACATCCCTCGGGTCATCTCTCCTCCTCGTCCTCCTTCATCAGCATCAGAAGGGGGCGTTCCCCAAGACCGATCTGTCACGTTTTCTTTCCTTGCTTGCCCGGGCTTTCCTCCAGGCCTCCGGGAGGCCGACGGCGGGACCCAGGACCGAAACGACTTTCGAAACGAAGAGGCTGTCTGGCTCGACGGCGACACCTGGAACGACGACCGAGAGGTCGCGTGCCCGGCCTCGGTGTCACGAGCTGTCGAGGGAGCAGCCAGGCAGCGCCTGGGAAGCAGGAACGCCGTCGGTCAAGGCGCAGCTGCGACTGAGGGGGTCCGTCGTAAGCGCGGGAGGACCGCCTTCCTCGAGGTGTTCTCCCCTCCCCGAATGGCCCCAGAGGTCCAGAAGCTCGGGGCTCCTCTGGGGAGCCGGCCCAGCTTGGACAGACTTACGGGCTGGGACTCCTCGGACCCTCGGCAGGTTCAGGAGCTCTGGCGTCTTCTCGAGAAGGAGGAACCAGACTTCGTCTGGCTCTGCCCGGAATGTAGGATCTTCTCTGCGATTAATCGGCTAAACAAGAATAAGCGGGATCCCGAGGAGTGGCGTCAAGCCGTGATCGATGGCCTGAGGGATCTCACTCTCTGTATGGAGATCGCAGCTTTCCAACACGCTAAGGGACGTTACTTCGCCTTCGAGCATCCACTTTATGCGAGCTCGTGGGCCTCTCAGGTGGTATCACTCGTCGCCTCACTCCCTGGGGTTCGTAAGCTAAGGCTGGACATGTGCATGTTCGGGCTCCAGGTGGACGAGAGGGGCCTGAACAAGAAGCCTACGGGCATTTTGAGCAACCACCCCCGGGTCCTCAGAGCTCTAGATGGGCACCTCTGCGACGGGACCCACAAGCATGCGGTCCTTGAGGGCAGCTGGCAGACATCTCGAGCTGCCCGTTATCCGTTCAAGTTGGCCCAACGAGTGGCTCGTGCGGTGGCAGAACAGTGGCAAGGGGTGTTCAGAGAGGCGAGGCCCACGTGGGCCGAGCTGTCCGAGCTCTCCTTCCCGGCGGAGGCTGGCGAAGGCAATCCTCTCGAGGAGGAAGCGGAGGCCGAGGAAGAAGAGCCTGAAGACAGCGGGGACGAGCCCGAGACACGACCGGTTGATGGCCGGAAAGGAGTCACCGTCCCCGACGTGGATCCGAGTGAGGAAGAAAAACGCCTTGTCTACAAGTTGCACGTGAACATGGGGCACCCCGATGTTAGGAAATTCTGTCGCGTGCTCCGAGCTGGAGGGGTGAAGAGGCACATCGTTCGGTGGGCCCGAAACAAGTTCAGATGCTCTGAGTGTGCCGAGCGACAGCGGTCTAGCAACCATAGGAAGGTTGCCCTGCCGCGTACTTTCAGATTCAATCACATCGTCGGCATTGACTTGTTTTATCTGGACTTTCAGGGCACGACTCACCCATTCATGAATGTTGTGGACCACGGGTCCAACCTCCAGCTCTGTGTCAGACTCGCCGACGCCCGAGCGGCCACCGTGTGGAGGGCTTTCGTGGCCGGATGGATCCGCCCTTTCGGAGCCCCCGACTTCATGATCTCGGACGGCGGCTCGGAGTTCGGAGAAAGGTTTGCCCGGGGCCTGGAGCAGTGGGGAGTGATGCATCACGTCTGCGACGCAGACAGCCCGTGGCAGAATGGCCGAGTCGAACGCCACGGGGGTTGGGTGAAAGACAGGGTTAAGCAGGAGCTAGATGCTGGCTCCTCCCTCCCGGGTTCCCTGGATGAGCTCGACGAGCTGGTTCACGAACTGGTGGCGCACAAGAATCGATTCTGGCACCGGGGAGGGTTCTCCCCGGCCCAATTGGTTTTCGGTCAAAACCCCAGGCTCCCACACGACATCCTGTCGGACGACACGGGGGCCGTGCCGGGGTGGCGTGACATGCTGAGCCCAGCGTCAGAGCAAGACTCAGCCGGTGCCGAGTTCGCTCGGTCCCAGGAGGTCCGGGCCGCGGCGCGGCGGCTGGCTATAGAAGCCAACGCTCACGAGAAGATAAGCCGTGCTTCCAAGGCTCGTGCCCCGGCGCTCAAGAGCTTCACGCCGGGCCAGTGGGTGTTTGTGTGGCGCAACCTCAGCCGTGCCTCGTCGAGAGCTGATGCGCTCGGTCGCCGAAGGGCCTGCTGGACAGGTCCTGGGGTGGTCGTGCTGTGTGAAGGCGGCACCGTCTGGGTTGCCGTTAGAGCGCGCCTGTGGAAGTGCTCAGTCGAGCAAGTGCGGCTCGCCAGTCCGGAGGAAGAATACGGACTACAGCTGGCTCAGAGCCCTCAGTGGCAGGAGCTGCTGACTCAAGTGCACACCCGCCGTGCCTCGGCGGTGGACGTCCAACGTGAGGGCCCCCCACCGGACGACGCCTGGGACCAGCCCTCCCGTCACGAGGCGGACGCGGCCCCTCACCTTCCGGGAGTCCCGGGGCCGGTTCCCGCCGAGCCCGAGGAGGCTCCGGTCCCCGGGTCCGTGTTGGCCCCGGGTCCCTCTCCGGGCTTTGGAGGCCTCCCGAGACGCCCGGGCGGTCGCCATGCGGACAGGCAACCCCGAGCTCCGTCCGAGGACGGCTCGGTGGACGCCCAGGCGGGGAGTGAGAGGACCCGACTTCCATCCATTGCGGAGGGCGACGAGGTGGCCCCGGATTCGACGCCGGACGTTTCCGACCCAGGGATGTCCAGGGCTATCTCCGAGGATCGAGAGAGCGAGCCGACTCCTGCCCTTTCCCCTGCTGACCCGGTTGCTCCCTCCTCTGCTCCTCCGCTCTCCTCCTCTCCCTTTTCCCCTTCTGACCCCGCTCCGGTTGTCTCTCCGACTCCCGACCCATCCATGCCTAGGCGTTCGAGGCTGACTCAGCCTGTCGACGTTCCCAGCTGCATCCTCCGAACGAGGGCTGCCAGCTCCCCTCCGGAGATGAAGAGGGCCAGGACCGAGCCCGAGGGAGGGAGCCCACCCCTGGCGGACCCCTCCAGCTCCTCCTCGCTTCCCTCTCCTCCTCCTCCTCCTCCCCCTCCTCTGCCTCGCGGGCCAGGCGAACAGGAGGGGAGGGAGGTCACCGCGAGGGCAGGGTCGCCCCGGAGACCGGTCACCGACCTGGTCCGGGAGATCGAGGCAGGACACCTCCGGCAGCGCAGCCGGTCCCCTCAGGACAGGCGAGCCTTCTTCCTCCTCCCCGGTGGTGGTGATGGTGGTGTCCAGGCGGTCCCGGCCCAGGATCTCGAGGGTGACGCTGGCTGGACTGGACTGTCTGACGACTCCGGGGTGTTTGCGGCGAGCCGAGGGGGTGAGGTTAGCCTCAAGAGCCTGTCCCCAGCCGATAGGCAGAAGTTCGAGATCTCAGATCAGAAGGAATGGGACGCTATGATGGGCACCGGCGCGTGCGACATCATACCTCCGGACAAGGCCGAGGTGATTCGGCGGACCCAGGCCGAACGCATCATCTCGAGCCGGATGGTGCGTCGCTGGAAACCCGTCGAGGGTACGTTCCAGGAGCCCTCGGCCAAATCTCGTTGGTGCGTCCATGGCCATCGCGATCCCGACTCTGGCTCGCTCCAGGTCTACGCCCCGACCCCACAGACCTCGAGCATAATGATGTTCATCCAGGTCTTTATGAATCTAGGTATGCTGGCAGACATCGCAGATGTCAAGAACGCTTTCTGCCAGTCCGACCCGATGTCACGCGCCCAGGGCAACATCTACGTTGAGCCGTGCGAGGGTATCAGCCTGCCCAAGGGCTCGCTGATCCTTCTGCGGGTCAACGTCTATGGCCTGGATGATGCCCCGGTCGCGTGGCGCCGGACAGTTGTCAAGTTCCTGGAGAAGCACGGCTTCACCAAGAGCTTGCTCGAGCCGTGCTGGTGGGTCCGATATGGCAGCAAGGGCGAGATACTTAACATGATCTTGCTCGAAGTCGACGACTTCTTTATTGCTAGTTCGTCGCCTTCCTCGAGGTCTTGGCTTCGCCAGACTCTCGAGGCGAGATTCAAGTTCGGAAAGTACCAAGACTGCCACGCCGGACCCGTCGAGTTCGCTGGGAGACGTGTCACTGTAGGAGCTCAAAAGGCTACGCTCGATATGGAGAAGTACATTTTAGAGGAGGTCAAGCCGCTCTCGATGGCCAAGGGCCGACTGTCCAAGCGTGACTCTCCACTCGAGCCAGCTGAGTTTCGAGCCCTGCGATCACTCGTCTACAAATTCAACTGGGTGGGACGAGAGACCCGCCCAGAGGCGGCCGGCGTGGCGAGCATCCTCGCCAGTCGCCTCAAAGCCGCCACTACTGGAGATGTATCGCTGGCCAACAAGCTTGTTCGACACCTCCGGTCTACGGCCTCCAGGGGCCTCACTGTGTGGCGCCTGGACCCCGAGCGGATGGCTTTCGCTTCCTTTTCCGACGCCGGAGGAGTAGGGGCATTTGACGGTATGGTTGACGATCGGGGGCTTCCTGAAGATCCCACCCAGGGAGCCTGGATGGTGTTGGCAGCCGACAGCGACCTCTTGAACAATACTTCGGCCCGCGCCTCCATCCTAGGATGGAGGAGCTCCAAGCTTCGACGTAAAGTGCCATCTACTCTTGCTGGAGAGACACTGGCTCTGTCAGCTGCCGTGGCCGAGGTAGAATACTTGCAGATCCTCTACAGGGATGTGATCTTTCAAGACGTCCACGTCCGTGACCATCGGAGAGCGTCGTGCCCCTTTACGACCATCCTTCGAGCCGACTGTCGTCTGGGAGCGCGAGAGCGTCAAGTACATGTCGTGGATGCCAAGAGCATCTACGACACCATGCTCAAAGAGGGCAACGCTGGAGCTAAGGACCGACGTACAGCTATCGACCTCGCAATAATATGTGAAGCTTTAGAAGAGGCGAAAGGCAAAGTACGTTGGATACCACACGGCCGTATGCCGGTGGACTCATTGACTAAAGACGACATCACGAAGGGGAACGCGGCACTGTTCGATCTGATGACGAACGGCCGCCTCATCCTTGTGGATGAGAGTGACGAGGTTGAGCGCCGCCGTCACGCTCCTAGTCTCAAGAGCCGCACCCAGGCAGCTTCTCGCAAAGTCCTCGACGGGCCCGTGCTGACGTCATGGAGGGAGTTCCCGTCCCTGGTCCAGGGTGGTGGTGGTGGTGGTTCCTCCAGTCCTCCCTTTTCCCCTCCTTCCTCCGCGTGCACCATGTCTGTTCCCATGTTCCAATAGTCTGGCGCTTTTCTTGCTTTTCTCCCGGGGTAGCAGTTGTCATAATGACCAACTGCCAATTGCAGGGCTGTGTGCAGCCAGGCATTCAGGGCTGCAAAACCTACGAGAAAGTCTCACCCATGAGACAGGTGAGCATATTTCGCACAGTAGGTTTTGCATTTAGAGTTGTGTGAAGTTTCCTGTCACTGTTATCCGATTTGGCTCAAGGGAAAAGCATTTACTGCCTTTGCTGCTGCCACATCCTCCTCCTCTTCCTCCTCCTCCTCCTCATCGTCATCATCATCATCAGCATCAGCATCGTCATCATCGTCATCATCATCATCATCATCATCATCATCATCATCAGCAGCAGCAGCAGCAGCAGCATCAGCATCAGCATCATCATCATCATTATCCTGATCATCTTTCTCCTCTCCTCCTCCTCCTCCTCCTCCTTCTCCTCCTCTTCCTCCTCCACCTAGAAAGTTGAACTCCTGCGACAAACCCCCTCTGCACGAGCCTTTGCAAGGACGTTGTCATGCAGCGAGCGCCCGCTTGAAAGATAAGGGCCCTATGGGCCTACACGGTAAGAACCCTACGCGAATCGAAAGGTTCCCGAGAGGTCTTCGTAAGTGATGTAGACAGAGCCATCACCATCCATCCACGCAGCTGGCACGTGGACGTTTACAACCACCCCGACGGTAAAACCCCGCATGTGAAGCTTTTCCTGGGCTTGTGACTGTGGGGGCTCTCTTCCCGTCTCCTATCCACCATTCTCCTCGGCGGCCTGGCACAGGCCCTCCTCGCGCCCTCTGCTTTGCTTCCTCCTCCTCCTCCTCCTCCTCCTCGTCCTCCTCCTCCTCCTCCTCCTCCTCCTCCTCTTACTCATCTCCTCCTTCTCCTCCTCCTCCTCCTCCTCCTCCTGGTGCCTCTCCCACCCTCCACCACCTCCCCCTTTCGTCTTGCAAAAACACGCATGTCGGTTTTCTTGAGGGGCCGGCACAGCCTGAGCCGGCACGAGCGCGTCCGCTGGCGACCAGTTCGCGAAGCCGTTGGTGCACCGGGACGTGGGGACCACATAGGGAAGGGCTCCCGCTCGAGACAGCCTCGCGATTCACTCAAAACAAATCTCGTGCTCAGGGTTTCCTCCAAGCTCAAGCCTGCGGACCCCAAAAGTGGCGACACTTACAGGATCAAAATGGCCCGGCTCGGATTCCAACATGGAGGTAGGGACCCCACAATTATACGAGACCTATGTTGCTTCACATCACCAAGTTGGCCCCTGCTGACTTTTTCAAAATGATATATTGGGATGAAACCCTGCCGCTGGATATATCGAGCACAGTTGATCACAACACAAACGCTCCTGCGAGCCCCCGCCCAAATGGCAAGAAATGGTAAGCTCAGATCCGCATGGCTACATTGCAACCGAACCGCTTGACCACCATCTCGACCGAACTGGCGGAATTCGACCACGCGTCCGACAAAATGCGTTCGACGAGGGATGCGCTGCACAATGCCCCGGCCACGGGCAGCGCTACGAGGGAAAGCGGGCCCTTCGAGGTGTCACTTTCAGCGCCCCTGAAAGTGACACCTCCCAGGGCCCACTTAAAGAGCACCAGAAAGGCTCCAAGAAGGCCCCGAGAAGGCCCCAGGGCGGCACCAAGAGGGCCCCCAGAGGGACCCAAGAGAGGCCCCAAGAAGGGCCCAAGAGGGCCCTCCGCGGTGTCACTTTCAACTCCCGTGAAAATGACACCTCCCAGGGCCCACTTAGGGCCTCAGAAAAGCTCTAAGAAGGCCCCGAAAGGGCCACAGAGAGCCGCCCTGGGTTCAACTCCGCGTGGCGGAGTTGGAAGCGATAACTTCAATACCCTACTGGAGGCCTCTTAGGGGCCCTAAGACGGCACTGAAGAACCCCATCGGGGCTTTTTCAAAGGCAGAGGAGGGCGCAAAAAGGGGCCTCAGTGAGCCCCTGGTCTAACTCCACCTGGCGGAATTGGAAGCGATATCGCCCGGCGCCTTCATGGAGCCGCTCGGAGCTTCCAAGACGGCTCCAGAAGGCCCCAGGAGGGCCCCAAGAGGATCGAGCAACGATTCCTGGAAGTGCACCAGTGAGACCCTTGTTGACCTCCGCCTGGCGGAGTTGGAAGCGACAATTTGCAGTGCCCTCTTGGGGCCTCTGGGGGGCCCCTCAGAAAGCTTGGCGAGCACAGCGAAGGCCTTCGCAGGGCCGCGTGAGAGCCGTACCAGGGCCGCATGTGTGCGCGGATGGGGGCGACGAGTGCTGACGCTGACGAATATGAGAATGATGAGGGCGATCAAGGCTGGCCCGAAACAAATCCTGGCGCCATTGCAGGCCGACGATTATCGGCCACGCCGCCAGGACGACGCCAAGCAACAAAACGACACCAACCAACAAAACGACACCAACCAACACACCAACAAATCGACACCGACCAACAAAAGGACACCAAGCAACAAAACGACACCAAGCAACAAAACGACACCAACCAACGAAACTACACCAACCAACAAAACGGCACGAATCAACAAAACGGCACTGACCAACCAAACGACAAATCACTTCACGACACCAATGAACAACGCGAAATCCACCGACCGCCAACCAAACATAAAATCAACCGACACAACGAAACCAACCCATAGAGCCAGACCAACCACTGGATTCGTGAGTCGGGGTAGTCATGGAAGTGAGCCGCTGCAGCCCGCGGAAGCCATTAACAGTGACCAGAGCACCGCAATGCAGCAGCGTTCCCGGGCGGCGGCGGGAGTCTCGGATCTCCCGCGGGACTGGAGCGTAGCGAGTTCGTCCTGGGTCCGGTTTAGTGAAGTGAAGAATTTCGGGGTGCTTGCATGGCAAAAACCTTCACTTCACTAATCTGGGGCCCCTGGAGCCCCAGGGCGTTTCGGGTCCCCTCGCTGTCTGGGTAGTCCAGGGGGCGCAGTGGCGGCTTACCAGAGGCCCTGTTCCCCAGCCCCACTTGCTTTCACCCGTGGTGCTCGACGGCCGTCTCGGAGCTGTCTTGTGGCGGTCTGGGGCAATCCCGAAGCCTCTTGGAGCCATCCCAAGGCCCCAAGGCGCCACCAATGGGGGCCCCAAGAGAGCTCCCAGAGGGCCCCGAAAGGCCTACAACAGATTGCACGTTCGCACGAATTCTTTGTACCATTTTGGGGGGTCCCTCTTGGGGCCCTCGGGGAACGTTCTCGGGGCCCTCCGGGGGCCCACTGGGGCCCCGGGAAGGCCCCAAGAACGCTCCCAGAGGGCCCCAAGAATGCTCCAAGAGGGCCCCAAGAGGACCCCCACAAGTGACACAAATTATATGCATGAGGGTGCAACTTACTCGGCGCCTCTTGGGGCGCTTTTGGAGCCGTGCTGGGCGCCACTCGTGGGCGACATGGGCTGGGCGACGGCATGTGGACCCTGTCGCTTGGGCCATCGGGGGTGCTTCCCAATGGGGCCACGAAGCGTGTGAGCGTATGACGGAATGGGCTGGGCGGCGGCCTGTGGGCCCTGCCTGTGGGGCCCTCGGTGCAGCTCCCCGTGGGGCCACGGAACGTGCGAAACGTATGCCGAAATATGCTGGGCGGCGGCCTGGGAAACCTGCCGCTGGGACCTTTTTTTGGTGGAGCTGCCTATGGGGGCACGAAATGTCTGAGGGTGTGTCAGTGTGGCCTGGGCGACGGCATGTGGACCTTGCCGCCGGGACCTCCGATGCACTCCTCATGGGGACACGAAGCGTCTGAGGGGCGTGCCGACATGGGCTGGGCGGCGCACTAAGACCCCTGCCGATGGGGCCTTCGGTGGAACACCTCACAAGGCCACGAGACTTGCGGGGGATGTGGCGAAGCAGAGACGCGGGGGAACAAGGGGGTGTTTTGATGATGTTGATGAGGAAGGTGGTGGTATTGATGATGGAGACGACGAGAATGCTGATGATGCTGATGATGATGGTGATGGCGACGATGACGATGGACGATGACGACGGGGACACGCGGAGAGCAGGGGCAGATACGCGAAGAGGGAGGGCGAGGGAGGGGGCCGGAAGGAATGACGCGGGGCGGTGTATCTTCAAAACGAAGGACCAACACTGCAATATGGTAGGAAATTTCTGGACGACCCCCCCCCCCCGTGGCGCGGTCAATGTCCGCGACAGCATCGCTGGCACTACGAACCAAATGTTCGAACTCTTCCTGCGACGTTACCCGTGGGGTGGATCAGCCAGGGATGGGGGGCGAAACCGCCCCAGCGCAAAGCAAATGTACAATCCTGAGAAACCCCAGCCCACATCAACCGATCCGCAATAAGCGCGCAAGCCTTTGACGACCACTACGCACGTGGCGTCGCATAACGCGACGCGCCATCGAAAACGTTCGACGCGCGCCTCGGAATGACATCGGGCTTCATGGAACGTCGAATGGAAAACATGAAAAACCGCCTGTGGGCTCCGAGACCCAAAATTACTGATGTGAAGGATTTCGGGTCGTCGAAATTAGGGAAGGGTTCCCGCTCGAGACAACATCGCGATTCACACACAGACGAAAGCCCGCTCGAGATTTCCTCCAGACTCAGGCCTGAGGAGCCCAAATGTGAAGACAATTAAAGGATCCGGATGGCCCCACTCGGATTCCAACGTGGACGCGGCGACCCCATGAGGAGGGGCCCGCGCTCGAGCCTCCTTCGCGATTGACTCACAGACGAAATTCCCGCTCGAGACTTCCGCAAGATGAGTGAGCGAGTACGTGTGAACGAATGTATGCAATGATGGTGAAGATGACGACGATGATGATCACGACGATGACGCTGACGATGATGATGAAGAGAAAAAAGACATGATTGTGACCATGGTACTAATGACGACGACGATGATGCTGATGCTGATTCTGACGGTGATGGAGATGATGATGATGATGATGATGATGATGATGATGATGATGATGATGATGATGATGATGATGATGATGATGATGATGATGATGCCGACAGGGAGCGGGGGGGACCCTTTTCCCCCCGACGCGCGGGACACTTGCAATGCGGCCAACCGTAGGGCACTGCCGCAAACCAGCCAACCCGAGGACGCGGGGTGGACCCAAGGCACGACATGGGGCCCGGCCGTCAGCCCACCCCCCTGCAGAGGACCCTGGCCCTCGCACCAGCGCTCGTCAACAGGGGCACCGAGGTGGCATATCACGATTCACTTTTCCAATCAGCTGCCATGCCGCTATACGTTAATTTATTGGCATTGGATTCTGGGGTCCCCTGCGCCCCGCTGCAGCCTTGCCGTTGCGCGCGCAGGGCCGCCCACCTCGGCGGCCATCCAGCTGCGTCGATTCTGCGCGCGCCTGGCCGCCCACCTTTGCAACCCTTCCGATTATACGCGCACTGGGCCGCCCACTTCGGCGGCCATTCGGCTGCGTCGATTCCGCGCGCGCCCGGCCGCCACCCTCGGCGGCCCTTCCACGTCCGCGGGCTGCGCCTGCAAAAACCCCAGGTACCATTTTCCTGGCGCGGGCCGGTGGGAGAAAAAACAAACTGACGCGGTTCGCACTGTACTGGGGGAAGAGCCCCTCGTGCGCCATGAGCTCTACGCCGCACGCTCCTGGGCAGCGGCGCGAGGTTCCTTCCCCCCTTTCCCCGTCAGCCCAGCAGGCCAAGCCCTACCCTGCCCTTCGCTGGGGCAGGCTAGAATGATGATGATGATGATGACGACGACGACGACGACGAAGATGATGATGATGGTCGGTGGTCATGATGCGACGGTGACGGTGGTGATGATGGTGTGATGGTGACGGTGAGCATTACAGGAGATGAGGAGGAGAGGGGGGTGAGGTGAGGAGAGCTGCGCGTCCAGAAAATATAGGAACTGCACTTAGAATGTGGGGCACAGCAGACAAAAGCAAATGTGGGCCGCTGGAGCGAGAACCTGATAATTAAATGATACCGCTCTGCGCCCATGAAGCTGTTCGGGCTTTGAAGAACCATGAGCAAAAACCGTGAGGCCCCAAACGAAAGATCGGCGCTGACATCCTCCAGCCCTTCAGCTGCTGCGGGCTTCTATGGCAGATAACCATACGATGTCACGACGCCTCGGGCGACAGCGTGCTTTCGAAAAGGCGTCGCCCTCCTCCCGAGCATTTTGTTGGAGCTGTGTTCAGCTCTCTACCCTCACTGATTATATCATCACTCGAGTCGGGCGCGAGCCGCTCGAGAAAACAACGCTCTCAATCCGTCTACGTGTAACTTGAGGACGAACGAGGGCGGCGCGAATGCGGCACATGGTTTTCACCACACGCCATCGGCACGTGTGGTTGCTGCTGGTTGGTAAGAGAACGTGCACGGCGCCAGGGCGACGACAACCACAGTTTGGAAACGAACCCACTTGCATTCGCGTATCTGCTGGAAAATTGCAGGACGAACGTGCGCGGACGCATTTTGAAAACCGCCCGCCCTCCACATGCGCAACTGAGTGATGTTGCAGAAGTCCCACTCCATCCGTGCGGCTAAATGCAACTTGCAACACGAATGCGCGCTGCCCTCAGAGTAGGACTACACTAAAGACAGTCAACCGCCCTCCATCCAGCGTTAGATGTTGGATACTTCTACCTTCATGATAACAAATCCTGCGGAGGAGCCGAACGAATCACACGGGTCGCTTCACCGACACGCCTGGTGGTGCGACGAAGACAAATTACATGTGACTGGACAGGGACGGAAGACGCGGAGGAGGATCGATCCTCAAACGACGCCCTGCAATTGGAGCTACGATCTCGACCGAAAGGTAGCCCGTGGTGGCTGGGGGCTGTCAGGCCGTGGAAGAGCCGCTTGGAAGCAGAGCGGTGTCACTGGAGGCACACAAGGAAGAGAAGAAGGACCAGGACAAGGGCAAGGGAAGGTCGAGGAGGTGGAGGAGGAAGAGGTGGGAGGAGCGAGGAGAGAAGGAGGGAGAAGGCAAAGCTCCGAACAGAAACACGTGAACCCCCTGGACCCACCCACCCCCTCTCCCTCACCCCGCGAACAAGCCTCCGATCACCTTCCCCGCTTCCCTCCCCCTCCGCCTCCTCTCCTGACCCTTCCCTCATCTTCCGCCTCCACCTCCCCATTCCCAATCAGCGCTCGCACTAAGGGGCCCCTACCTTTGGCATCAGCCATTGGGCTGGGTCTTCCGAGCTTTCGCCCGGTGGTCGCCCGTCGCCGCCCGCCGCCGCCGCCCGTCATCGCCGCCGCTTCGCCGCCGCGCTCGCTGGCTGGAGCTTCGGGATGTTCGCCTGGCGCACGCCGGTCGCCGCCCCGACGCTGCCTCGTGCGCTGGCTCAGGGCGAGCGCTCGTCTCAACACAGCCCGCACCGAATGGCCTGCATCGCATAGCCTGCACCACCTGGCCTGCACCACGTAGCCTGCTCAGCGTGGCCTGCACCACATATAGCCGTCACCACATGGCTTGCACCGCATAGCTTGCACCGCATGGCCTGCACCACACAGCCTGCACCACACAGCCTGCACCACCTGGCCTGCACCACATAGCCCTCACCACATGCTCCCCGAGCCGTGCTTGAATTTAGAGGTTGGCTACTTGGGTCACTTAGGAATTAGATGGGTCCGCCGAGGTTTCGCCACGTTGCCGCCCGTTGCCGCCTCGTTGCCGCCCACCGCGCTCAGGGGAGGTTTCGTCACGTTTCCGCCCTTTGCCGTCTCGTTGCCGCCCACCGCGCCTGAGGGGTCCCCCGAGGTTTCGCCGCGTTGCCGCCCGTTGCCACCTCGCTGCCGCCGACCAGGCTTGGGGGGCCGCCTAAGTTTCGCCACGTCACTGCCCATTGCGCCGCGTTGTCGCCTCGTTGCCGCCGCGTGCGCTGGGTGGACGTCCTGAGGATTCGCCACGTTGCCGCCCGTTGCCGCCAGGCTGTCGCTTGCACCACATAGCTTACACCGCGTAGATCGCACAGCATAGCTTACATCACTTAGCTTACACCCCATAGCTTTCGCCTCCGGTTCACAGACCTAGCTTACAAGACATAGCTTACACCACATGGCTTGCACTACACACTTCTCCTCTCACCAGCTCTTACCAAATAGCTGGCACTGTAAAGCTGACACCTCCACACCTGAATAACGCACTGTCTGGAGTCCGTGCTGGCTAAGTGTTACGGTGGGGGCATTGGACAAGGAACCCTCAGATAAGGAATCCAGGGTCTGGAAGCCCGCGGAACTCCAATCGAGGAGTGGCCATGGGCATCACCGCCGCCCTCATCAGTTAAGGAACCCTCCAGGGTCTGGCGCCTCCCGGGCACACTCCCTCGCCAACGCCCCCCCGCCGCAGCTGTTCATCTGTTATGAGGAGGCCCTGGCGCGCAGCTCCTCGTCCCCCTGCAAACTGGCGTGCGCCCAGGTCAGCGCGAGAGGGTCCTGCCGAACGGCAGTGAGCACGACCTCCCGGCTCATCGTCATGCGCGCGCTGGCGTGGCGCAGGGCGCGGCCACACTGCGAGACTGCCTCCAGCACCACGGACTTGTCGTTTCTCATAGAATCCGCCACCGTGCCCCCTTGGCACGTTGGGGCGTGCTGGAATACCAAGTGTTGCCTGGAAGGGTGTACTTATTCGCCTTCCACATTGCCCGCATGAATCGCCCCCCCCTTTCGAGGCCGCGACCCCTCGTAAACTACAGCAGGTCCGCGCTCCTGGGCCAGCCATGCCTCACAAAATACTGCGCGGCCGCGCCCCCGAGACAACAGCACCTAGTAAACGGTTGCAGCTCCGTACGCCCAGGGCCACAAGCCCTGAGCAGATTCAGCAGGCTCGCGCTCCGAATCCCAGACGCCTCCAAAGGCCCCAAGATGGTGGCCTCCAAACTGCTCAAGATGGCACCAATACGGCTAAAAAGGCCTTGAAGATCGAGAAGCCAAAACCAATGTTTGTCCTAAAGATGCTGACTGAGCTGCGCTGCGGGCTTCCGCCAGCTGAAGACGACCGAAGAAACCTCAAATGTTGCCCCCCGACGGCCCACCAGAGCCCTCAAATTACCCAACAGGCCTCCCAGAGGGGCCCTAGACGGCCAGGACGGCCCCAAGAGAGCCCCGAGCTGGCCCAAGAAGACCTCTGGGATGCCGCCAGAGCCGCCGAGATCGCCCAAGATGCTTGCAAGACGGCCCAAGATGGCTCAAAGACTGCCCAACGTGGGCTCAAGAAGGCCTAATATGACCCCATGGACGACTCAAAACGTGCCCACGACGGCCCCCAGATACCTCCAAGACGGCCACGAGAGCTCCAAGAGAGCCGCAGGAGAACCGCAGAGGGCACCAAGGCCCAAAAGCACCAAGGTACCCCCAAGAGTGCCCCACAGGAGCCCAGGACGACCCCAAGACGGCCCAAATGAGGTCCATGAGGGCTCCTCGAGAAGCGAAGACCAAAGGTGTGACATGTGACGGTATCATCCTCCTGTTCCTCCGTCTTCGCCTTTCTCCTCGTCCTCATCCTCGTCATCAGCATCAGCATCAGCACCATTAGCAGCAGCAGCATCATCACTATTAGCATCATCATCAACATCCGCATCATCATCATCCTCATCATCACCAGCAGCATCGTCATGTCCATCACCCTAAGTATGACCAGAATACGCATCGTCAGCATCACTAGCAGCATCAGTATCAGCATCATCATCGCCGTCCTAATCAGCAGCATCATCAGAATCATGAACACCATCATCGTCAGCACCGCCATCATCATCATCATCACCATCAGCATCAGCATCATCGTCATCACAACCCTGAACCCACGAGAATAAACCCCCAGGGATAGTAAAGTTTGGGGTTTTCGGGGGGATAATAAAAATTGCCCGCCAGAGCCAGCATAAAGACATATCAAGAGGAAAAAAGCCAAAGATATCTTGAGGATCCTTGGTCTTTGGTCCTGTATGATACATCCTCAACAATGAGTTGTCTCGGTTGAGACATCCTCAACGAATTGCTTGTTCCGCTTGAGACATCCTCGAAATATGTGTCTGTTTCGCGTGAGACATCTTCAAAGTATTGCTTATTTCGCTTGAGACATCCTTGGAATCATTGCTTGTTTCGCTTGAGGCATCCTCGACAAATCTCTCGTTTCGCTTGAGACATCCTTGAAAGCATTGCTTGTTTCGCTTGGGGCATCCTCGACAAATCTCTCGTTTCAACCTTTGCTGATCTCGCTGGAAACATCCCCCAGGACACGCTCGAGCCCCCCCCCCCCCCCACAAAAAAAAAAAAAAAACTAAGGCTAGGGCGCACCTTCGAGCGCCCACTTGCGCTGGAGCCGCTCGGAGAGCGCCTCTACAACAGGCTCGGGCTCAAGCTTCGGGCGCTTGCCGCTGTAGTCCTCGGGCTCGCCGTCATCGGGCCCCTCGTCCTTTGGCTGCGGTGCGGACTGGCGGCGCTTGGCTTTCCGGTAGACTCGCTCCTCCTCGTTGTCGCTGCTGCTCGGGATCTCCTCCAGCTCTCTTGTGCGCCTCTGGCTCTCGACGTCCTCGAGCGGTTTCTCGTCCCCGCTCCCCTTGGAACCCTGGAGCGGTCTCTCCTTCTTCTTGGGGTCCTCGCGCTTCTCGCTCTCCCATGGGCGCCTCGAGCGGCAGCTGCGCGCCCATCTCGGGCATCTCACCCACGTCGAAGAAGCTCGGCAAAGACATCCTGATACTCGGAGCCTTGGCGCCCTGTCGCGTCGGCTTGGGTCTTGGCTTGTGAAACTCTTGGGAAGCTCGGAATCTTGAGCCACCGAATGACTACGGAGATCAGTCTTGCTTGTTTCGCTTGAGAGGTCCTCAAAGAAATCATCCCTTGTCTCGCTTGAGGCATCCTCGACCAATCGCTTGAGACACCCTCGAAATAAATGTTTGTTCCGCCTGCGGCATCCTCAACGAATTGATGGCTTCGCATGAGACATCCTCGAAATGAGTGTCTGCTTCGCTTGAGACGTCCTCGAAATAAGTGTTGGTTTCGCTTGAGATATCGTCAACTAATTGCTTAGTTGGCTTGAGACATCCTTCAAATAAGTGTTTGTCTCGCTTGAGGCATCCTCGAACAATTTCTTATTTCGCTTGGGACACCCTCGGGATCGCATTGGTTTTTGTTGCTAGGGTCTCGCGCAGAAGCTCGGAACAGCTGAGACTGCTCGCAGCCAAATGTTCATAACCTTGCTCTCGAACTCCTCGGCTGCCCTCGCAAGGAAACCCTTCTTGCGCACCGCCTCGAACTGCTCGCCCACGCGCGCCCTGCATCATTTGGACCCGTCCTTGAGCATCTCGCATGTCTTGCAATCCTTGGCCGCTTGCAGGGCTGCCTCGAGGGTGGCGTGCTTGGGCTCGGCCTCCAGCGGATCCTTGGTCTTGCTCTTGGCCTTGCCCTTGGGCTTGGCCGTGCCCTTTGCCTTGGCCTGGGCGGCAGCGTTGTCGCTCGCATCTAGCAGCTTCTGGATCCACTCGTTGCCTCGCGAGTAGATGTCCTGGGCGGTGCTCGGAGGCAGGCGGCCCTCGCCGCGGATCTCGCGCAGGGCGCGCTCGAACCGCCTCGCCACCCACAGGCCGCAGGACCACCCGTCAAGTTGGAACCTCGCGTTGCTCGGAGCGGGGCACTCGACCTCAGGGCCCAGGAGCTCGCGGGGGATCCTCGTGGCCGCCTGCTTGGCGGACTCGGACGGTACCTCGAGGGCGCCGCGGTACCCGATGGCCCTGTTGGCGTGCTCCTTGGTCACCCTGAGGTAGGTGCAGTGCGCTGGGTTCTCGCTGTGGACGCAAATGAGGATGTGCTTGGCGTTCTCGACTTTCTCGAGCCAGGCCTTCTGCTCGCTCTGGGCCTCGGTCGCGGGCTCGTCGTCGCCTTGGTCTCCTCGAGCCCAGGCGACAGCGATTGTCGGCTCGATCAGCAGGACATCCTCGGGAACGCCCACTCGCTCCTCGATCTCGCCTATCAGGGCTCGCACTGTGCCGAGCTCGAGGGCGCGGTTCTTCTCGACGAATTCGCAATTCGTGATCGCCAGATGCTTGGCGAGCGAGCTCGGTGCGCTTGAACATCCTGCACACTCGCCAATCTATCTCGAGGGGCTTGGCGGGCGCCCACTCCTGCTCGACCACGACCTCCCAGGCTCGAGGGCCGATGGGTCACTAGGGGCGACCTCCCGCTCGGCTTCCGCTGCCCTTCCGCTCGGCTTCCGCGCGAGCTCCCGCTCGGCTTCCGCGTCAACTTCCGCTCTGCTTCCGCTGGCCCTTCTGCTCGGCTTCCTGCCCTGCCCCATTGCCCTTCGAGCCTGGCTGGAACGGATCTGGAAGATCGCCGCCGTCTCGACTTCGAGCACCCGGAGCTGGCACTCGCCCTCGCAGTCCTTGACGCGCCAGGCGTCTTGAACTCTGCCATGCCTGCCCTCGTGCAAGCACTCCTCGTCGACCCGCGCGATCTTGCCGTGCCAGGGTGAGTCCTTGCAAGGCTCGAGGCCCCGTTCTGCTTCTTCTTGTCTGTTGCCGTCTTGTTTGGCTTCGTTCTCAGTTGCTGCTTGAGCCCTTCTGAGAAGGAGGTATTCGGCTTGGGGGCTCGCCCTGTCAGCTTCGCTTTGGCGATGCCTCGGCTCTTGCTCTCGAGTGCGTCTCGGCCCTTCTGCTCGCGATTCGCCTTGTTCCACTTGGCCGCCAGCTTGCCCGCGCACTGGCCTCGGAACTTGCTCGCCCACTTGTTCTTGCGCTTGCTTCCCTTGCGAAGCCTGACTCGGCTTCCAGGGCGCGCGGGAACTGGATATCCTTGATGCGCTCCTCTGGCGGCTTGAGCATCTCTCGCTGCTCGTCTGCGAGCCCGAGGTCTAGCTCTGCAAGCTCGAGGAGGCAGGGGTTCTCGTCGTCCGCGCAGTCCCTCGGCAAGTCCTCGACTGCGAAGCACTCGCCGTCTAGCGAGCTCCAGTCGGGCACTGGGGGCGCGTTCTCGGGCCAGCTCGCAACGGCCTCGAGCCTCTCCCTGGCCAGTCTCGGCTCGATGCCTCTGCCGGCCTCGATGGAGTAGCTCCAGGGTCCCTCGCCCGTCGCGATCTTCAGCTCGTTCTGCTCGGTCGGCCTCGCCGCGACTCATCCCACCCCTCGTC
>CAUYUJ010015683.1:0-20000 GCA_963575745.1 Prorocentrum cordatum
ACGGGCCAGGGGGTGCTAAGATCTCCTGTACCTGGTTAGCAGTATTTCTAGTTCGCGCGCGCGTGGCGGCCCCTGGGGGTCCCCGGACGAAAAGTACCCCGGCAAGGTCCCGGCAAGGTCGGGTCAGAGATGGCGGAGTTCTGTTTCGGAGTCCAAGAGGGCTCCAGATCGGTCCAAGAGGGCCCCGAGAAGCTTTCTAGACGGTCCAAGAGAAGCCCGAGACGGCCAAAGATCGCCCGAAGACGCCCCAGATGGCCCCAAGACAGCCCAAGAGGCCTCCAAGACGCTCCAAGGGCCTTCCAAGAGGCCTCCGAAGAGGGCCCCAAGTTGCCAACATCGTTCATTTTCATTGGTTTTTTCTATGTTTTTTTGCGTTCTGACCTTTTCGCTTCCGGACGCTCCAAGAGGGCCCAAGAGGCCTTCAAGACTGCTCCAAGACGGCCCACGAGGCTCCCAAGACGGCCCCGGAGCGGCCCAAGAGCGCCCCCCAGACGGCCCAAGTGCTGCCCAAGGCGGACCAAGAGGCCCCAAGACGGGCCCAAGAGGGGCTCAAGAAGGGAACCGAGAACTGACAAATCGAGCCCTCCGCCCCAGAAGGCGCCCAGGACCCCGAAAGAGGCCCCAAGAGACTCTCCAAGACACCCCCAAGACGCCCCAATAAGCTCCCGTGAGGCCCCAAGAGGACCAACAACGTCAGGCCCCAGGCCCCAAGAGGACCAACAAATACCGCCAAGAGCCCGCCGAAAGCCCCCCAAGAGACCGTCACGAGAGCTCAGGAGGCCCCCTGGAGGCCTCCCGAGTTCTCCAAGAAGCCTAAAAAGAGGCGCCAAGAGGCCCCAAACGGCCCCACCGAGGCTCCAAGAGGCCACGAACGCGCAAGCAAACGCCTGCGATGGCACAATACGGGCCGGCGGAATGAGCGAAGCGATTAAATAACCCCGCTCGTGCTGCCTATGATGAGGCCACTGGCCTCCAGCAGACACCGTGACTAACTTGCCGATCATATCGAATACATGCCGTTTCAGGAGGCGCTGGATCTGGGACCGAATGGCCGACACGTCAGCACCTGAGACCAAATCATCCCCGTGCTCATGTTTTGCCGCCTGCTGCCAAAACTGGGCTCTGAGATCCTCAGCACAATCGCAGACTAACCCCGCAATGTCGAAATCGCCTGCGACACGGTCGGCGGCAATGTCAGGAAACTGCCAGGTTTCGAACGTGTCAGCCTCAACAGGCCAGAAGGACAAGGAGGAGGAGAAGGAGGAGGAGGAGGAGGGGGAGGAGGAGGAGGAGAAGGAGGAGGAGGAGGAGGAGGAGGAGGAGGAGGAGGAGAAGGAGGAGGAGGAGGAGGAGGAGGAGGAGGAGGAGGAGCAGGCCGGGGTTTCGCCTGCTGCCCGCCCGTGGGCGCCTCATGGGTGCCCGCCGCGATCGGCGGGGAGGCCGGCCCGGTGCCCTCCCGCGGGCGCCCTCCTCGTGGGCGGCCGCCTGGCTGGCACCACGCGGCTTGCGCAACATGGCTTGTGCCGCAGCGCACTTACCACATAGACTTCGCCCCGCGAAGAAGACGACAGCCATCGGGAGCCCCAGGAGGCCCCCAGGAGCCCCCAGAAGCCCCAGGAGGCCCCCAAGAGGTTCCCAAGTGGCCTCCCCAAGGGCCCGAAAAAAAGGCCGCAAAAGGACTCCCAAGAAGGCCCAGAGACGCCAAATAGAGAGGGACCGGTAACGCCATCGAGTGTTGTGTGTTGTGTGTGGGTGTGGGTGTTGTGCGCTTTTGTGTGCTTAGCATGCGGCGTGGCACATGCACGAAGTGCAAGCCATGTGGTGCGAGCTGTGCGGTGCAAGCTACGTGGTGCAATCCACCTTGCAGAACTTGAACCGACTCTACTGTCGCGATGACTGCTTGGCCTTGGCTGGCGCATCCCTACGCCGGCGCAACCGCGCGCAAGCTTTCGCGCAGAGCGGCCAGCTAGCTTGGCACAACTGACTCGGCCGCGGTGGCGATGACCGAAGGAAACTTCCCAGCGAGTCTCACAGGCCTCGCTGGCGCGCTAGTACTTCAGTGCGGGTCGGTGACTCCGGCGGGCGCGGCAGCATGGTGGCATCGACAGCGATGATGGTAGGAGCGATGATGATGACGATGACGACGCTGACGACGGCAAGGCCACTGACGGCGCCGATACTGGTCAGGCCGATGACGATGATAAGATCCATGTGTCGCTGATGGATCGCTGAAGGAGGGTCTGGAAGGATGTGGACGCGCGCGTGCGGCCGACGCGCGCAAGTGGCCCGCACGGTGTTCTTTGACAGGGATCGTGCCCCCCCCCAGCAAGCGCGCAAGGGCGCTGGAACGATGTCGACACGCGCGCGCGCGAGAGGCCCGCGCGTGCATGGTCGCATTGGACGAACCCGTTGACAGACCGATGGCGTCCTACGAATTGACAAAAGAGAGCATGCGCAGGCTATTCTCGACATGCAGAAGCAAAGCACTGTGGTGCTTCACGGTTTTGGGAACCTCGATCTTGGCATCCGTGCGAAGCCCGAGTTTGTCTGTGGACGGGTTGCGACGTGCGCGCGCGACGTGGCGCGCGCGTGGGCATTGTCCTGAGTCTTCTGCCAGGGATTCTTGGGAGTTCGTGCACTCTGGTCAGCGCGTGCGCGCGCAGCAGTGTTTGATATGCACGCGGGGGGTGGAGAGGCCTTCAGGCAACACATCCCTGGGATGTTGCGGACTCCTGTTCGACATGCACGGCGGGGCAGAATCATTTGTAAATTGCAATGCCCATGGGGAACCACAAGGCCGCTGCTCGCACACGTAGCAATCCAAAGGCACGGCGCTTCGGAGAGCTTGGAAACAGGAGGAGGAGGAGGGGCTTGAGGAGGGAGGGCGGAGGGAGGAGGAGGAGGGAGGAGGAAGGAGCAAAGGTGGAGGGGAGGGCGGAGGGATGAGACAGGGAGGTAAATCGTCGTAGATCATCGACCGCGCTCGCGCCACCCCTGCTCGAGGGCTAGAGCCCTGGCGGCGGTTGCCCCCGGGGAGCGCTCGCATAGCGCCGGCTGGTGCGGGAATGTAACGCGGCGCCCCATGAGGAGGAAGTAGGAGGAGGAGGAGGGAGGAGGAGGAGATTGATGGATGAGGAGGGAGGAAGGCGGAGGAGGAGGAGGAGGAGGAGGAGGAGGAGGAGGAGGAGGAGGGGGGGGAGGAGGAGGAGAAGGAGGAGGAGGAGGAGGAGGGAGGAGGAGGAGGAGGAGGAGGAGGAGGAGAAGGAGGAGGCCCGAGCGGTCTTCCATTCTCCCTGCGCGCGCGTGGCTGGACCCAGGGGGGGGCGGTGCCCGGGGGCCACATCGGAGGGCCGCGTATGGGGGCCACGTCTGGGGGGCCACGTCTGGGGGGCCGCGTCCGGGGGCAACGCTGGGGGGCCACGTCTGGGGGGGCACGCATGGGGGCCACGCCTGGGGGCCACGCATGGGGGGGGCCACGTTTGGGGGCGTCTGGCGTCCCCCGCGCCTCTGCCCCCCCTCTCTCTTATCCGCAAGTGCGGCATAGGTGTGGTGCGATAGATGTGGCTCAAAACATGGTTCTACAATAGATGTGGTGTGAGCTGCGCGGCGCAGTAGCTGTGGCATCGGTACAGTGTGGGTGGAGAAATGTTACGTGCTGCGACATATGTGGTGTAAGCTTTGTGGCGCAAGCAACGCAATGCAATTCAACTCAATACACTGCAAATGCACGCAACGAAAGCAATCAACATCAATGACATCCAATGCAAAATAGCGCGAAGCAATGCGACGTAACGCAAAGTAGTGCAAAGTAGCGCAAAGCGATACAAAGCAATGCCAAGCAACGCCAAGACACGCCGGACAGTGCCAAGCAATGCAGAGCACTGCAACGCAGCGCAGAGAAATCTCAAGCGACGCGAGCCAGTGCAGAGCTGGCGGCGACCAGGCGACCAGACGACGGGCGGGGACGAGGCGGCGACGTGGCGTCCCGAGCTGCCCGCAGGCACAGGCGACAGGCTGCGACGGGCGGCGACGAGGCGGAGGAGGAGGAGGAGGAGGAGGAGGAGGAGGAGGAGGAGGACGAGGACGAGGAGGAGGAGGAGGAGGAGGAGGAGGAAGAGGAGGACGAGGACGAGGAGGACGAGGAGGGAGGCCCTGGCCAGAAACTCGAGGCGCATCCGGCCCTGGCCGCCGTGGCCACGAGGGCGGCCACCCCCCCCCGAGGCCCCCAGAGACGCCCCAGCACTTCGAAGTGCTGGGGCCTGGACTGCCGATTCGACGGCGACGACCGCGACCACGACCACGACGACGAGGCCGCCTGCGCGAGGGCACGACGGCAACGACGGCCACGGCGACGACGATGCCGACCACGCCGGCGACGGCGATCGACGACCACGACGACCACGACCACGAAGCCGACAATGACGCACGACGACGCCGACAAGGAAAAGCGACGACGAGCGCCAGGACGACGTCGAGGGCGACGACCGCGACCATGACGACGAGCGACGACAACGTCCGACGACGATCCTCGTCGACGACCACGACGATCGACGCCGACCGCGACGACGACCGCCGCTGGCCTGCTCGGCGTTCTCCATCGTGACGATGGCTGCGACGTCGGCCTTAGGGGAACAAGCAATGACATAAATGTAACAATTCAGAGGTCCGCGCAGATTTCTCGGATCGGCGCGGGAACCCCCCTCCCTGGCGCGCGGAGCGCGCTAGGGGAGCGATCCGGGAAATCTTCGCGGACCTCTGAATTGTTATGATATTTCTGCCATTGTGTGTTCCCCTGAGGCCTTGCCCTCTGGCGTTGGGAGCATCCTCAGCGACTTCACCGGGCCGTAAGCGGCGAAGATATCCTGCACCTGCAGTGCGGCCACGTCGCCGCCGTCGTCTGCGTCTGCGTCGCCGTCGTCTGCGGAGCACATGAGGGATGGGCTGTCCAAGGTCTTTGCTTCAGCACGGGAATGCAAGAGGCTCCCTGAGAACATGTACGCGGCACGCCCGCTAGACCTCATGAAGCGGGGCATCGATCCAAGCACCATGAAGGATAGTGCAAGGCCGTTCGGCCCCCTCGCTGTGACAGGCCCCCTCACTGCGACAGGAGGGGGGGTGATCTGGGGGGGGGGATATCATGGAGGGGGGGAGGAAAAGGAATCATGAGGGGGGGGGCTCTTGGAAGCCTCTGCGCCGCGTCTGGATCCGCTCTCCCACTTCCCCCCTTCCTCTCTTCGCGTCCTCGCTCTTCTCATTCGCCTCCCTATGAGCCTGAAGATCCTGATTACTAAGTAATCGGGTCGCTGGATGCGAGAAACGTTAGTCTAAGACCCTAACACCCTAACACCCTCCTCCTCCTCCTCCTCCTCCTCCTCCTCCTCCTCCTCCTCCTCCTCCTCCTCCTCCTCCTCCTCCTCCTCCTCCTCCCCCTCCCCCTCCCCCTCCTCCTGGCACCTGTGCCACTGGGATCCCTCCCCAGGAAGACAGGCGGGCAGCCTCCCGTTCGTCACCCCAGGTGCTCCCTCGGAACCCTTGGGGAGAAAAAAAAGGTAGTCGCAGGCCGCCCCAGCCTGCGCCACGGGGGAAGGGTCACGCCTGGGGTCTCGGGGCCGTGCCCGGCTCCTCCTCGTGGCGGGCGGGGGCAGCCCATGCCCTCGGGGCGCGGCCATTCCCTCCGTGCTCCGTGCCTGGGTTGTGGGCCTGCCACGCCTTGCCGCGACGCCCCCGCGGGGCCCTCCCAGTGCTTCCGCTGGGGCAAGGGTGGTGTCGCGGGTCCCCTATGCGGGGGGGCTCATCGGAGGATCCCCGTGCAGTCTTCCCACGGGCACGGCCCCCCGCCGTGGCGTGCGTGGGAGCGGGCTGTCCCCGAGGGAGTGGTGCCCCTCGGGTGGCTCATCGGGGCGGCACGCGCGGCGTGTCGTTCTCTGAGCCCTCGAAGTGTCAGAACGGGCTTGTAGAGCGGTTTACCGGCTTGGCTTGCCTCCTGGCGCTCGTGGCGTCCCTGGCGCGCGTGTCGGGTACGTATCTCGCCTTTTTCGCGCGTCTGCCGCGCTTCGCGGCGCTGCTGCCTCTAGTGGCGCGCGTCGCCTTTTGTGCATTTCGCCGCGGAAAATATCCTCTGCGAGCTCGCGCCGACTCCAGCCGTGATGGTCCTCACGGCTGGCCTAGGGCGGCGAGGGCATTGACTCGTCCGCTTCTGGGTTGCTCCACTCCACCCCTCCTCCTCCTCCTCCTCCTCCTCCTCCTCCTCCTCCTCCTTCTCCTCCTCCTCCTCCTCCTCCTCCTCCTCCTCCTCCTCCTACTCCTTCTCATTCTCCTCCTCGTCGTCGCCCTCCTGCTCATGGCGATGATGATGACCATCATCAGCAGCATAATCACCATTACGCCCACGAGCATCCACAGCACCGCAGTGCGCGTCGTCAACCCCGCCATCGTTAGACCCGTCACACATCAGCACCGGGTCATCACAATCGTCAGCGTCAACGCCGTCATCATCCGAAGCCATCTTGGCTCGGGCCACGTGTGCGAGTGCGCGCCCCCTCGGGCGAACGCGGGAGGAGGAGGAGGAGGAGGAGGAGGAGGAGGAGGAGGAGGAGCAGGAGGGGGAGGAGGAGGAGGAGGTGGAGGAGGAGGAGGAGGAGGAGGAAGTGGAGGAGGAGGAGGAGGAGGAGGAGGAGGAGGAGGAGGAGGAGGAGGAGGAGGAGGAGGAGGTGGAGACGACCCTGGCCGCGCAGCGCGGAAGGCTGCGAGGCGTGCCGACCCGACGCGCGCGCCTGGCGGGGCGGAGGGCGGCTGAGCGTGGCCAGGCGGCTGGCGCTCCCGCAGCCGCAGGGCCGGCGCTCGCGGACGCGGAGCGAGCAAAAGGAAACAGAAAGCCCCCCCCCCCCAGAAAAAGAACACACAATAAACAAACCGAACAAACCAACCAAAAAACATACCCCCCCCAAAAAAAAAACAAAAAAGCAGGGGGCGCAGGACGAGCTGGAAGACGGCGCGTGGGCGGACACCCCGCAGGCCGCGCAGCGCCGCGGCGGCGGCAGTGGTGGACGGCGCTGGGCGCGGTGGCGAGGAAGGAGCCCCGTGCCAGCTCCAGGGGCGAAGTGAAAGGCCAGGCCCGGCCGCGCCGCGCCACCTCGCGCGTGGCCGCGGCGGGGGCGGCGCCAGCCCTCGGCTGAAGGCGCAGCCAGCGGCGCTGGGCACGCCCTGGCCCTCCTCCTGCGCGGAGGAGCCCTGCGAGGGCTCGATATCCCTCCCCCTCCGCTTCTTCCTCTTCTTCCTCCCAGACTCCTGCGGGCACCATCCACTGTGCGGGCCAGCAGCGCCATCAGCATCGCAACCATCATCGCCATACCTATGTGTCACCAACATGCTCATCATTGCTCCTCGTCTACGTCCTCTCCCTCGTGCTCGTCGTAATTATCCTCTTCCTTCTCGTCCTCCTCCAACTCCTCCTCCTCCTCCTCCTCCTCCTCCTCCTCCTCTCCTCCTCCTCCTCCTCCTCTCCTCCCTCCTCCTCCT
Source organism: Prorocentrum cordatum (assembly GCA_963575745.1). NCBI lineage: Eukaryota > Dinophyceae > Prorocentrales > Prorocentraceae > Prorocentrum > Prorocentrum cordatum. The sequence continues at coordinate 7,519 of CAUYUJ010015683.1, forward strand.
CCTCCTACTCCTCCTCCTCCTCCTACTCCTCCTCCTCCTCCTCCTCCTCCTTCCTCCTCCCTCCTTCCTCCTTCCTCCTTCCTCCTTCCTCCTTCCTCCTCCTCCTCCTCCTCCTCCTCCTCCTGCTCTCCTCCTCCTCGTGTTGGTCATCGTCATCGAACTCCTCCTCGGCCTTCGTATCCTCGGGGGCGCCTCCATCTTCCTGCTCATCCTAGCCCTTATCCCTCCTCTTTCTCATTCTACTTGCTTGTGAGGTCACGGGCATCAGCTTCGATTACTCCCTGCCACCTTCCCACAGGAGACCGCGTCGAAACAGCGGAAGGAGGACGATTGGACGCATGTAAGGCTGAAGGGCAGGGGGGCAATAGGTGGCCCAAGGAGTAAAAGAAACAAACATGACGGTTGCCCCGACCTGGTGGCCCTTCAAAAACGCCAGCGGAGAGGACGGAAAAACAAGAAAGGAAGGGGGAAGGGACAAGGAGAAAGGTCCCATGACCGGCCGACGGCCAGAAAGAGGTCCTCATCCCTTTCCTCTCCCCCCTAAAGACGAACCAAATGCACTGGACTCGAAATAGTGAAATCGGCGATTGTTATTTTGGCGACGGCGCCCTTGGTGAGTCACTCACTACATGCCCTCCGCGCGCTATTTAAATGTGGCAAGAAACTGGCACAAATATCGCTTGCCAGCGGAAACCTGTTTCTGGCATCGTTTAGTGTGGCGGTGGAGTCGTCAAACACCGCCACAAGAAACAGATCAAGCGAATTATAAGACAGTCGGAATATGTATGCCCAACCCTTGAGGGATCCCACACAAGACGTACGCACCCAACCACGTACATGAACACGGCCCCCCAATCCGCCAGACCAGCCGCGTGATACGAACGTTCGCGCAATGCGCATTCTCGAAATCAACGTGGATTCATCTACGTGCACGTCCTACTTTTGCGACTGCCCATTCCGTCCTAGTTCTAGCATTGTCAAATCCCGCGGTGCCGTTCTGAAGGCCCGTCACAGGCCCCGGGCGAGGGAAAGAAGGCACCGCGGCCGCCGACGTCGTGAACAAAAAGCACCGCGCTGGAGAACTGGATCCTCCCTCCTCATCCAACTCCTCCACTCTCCTCCTCCTCTCTCCTCCTCCTCCTCCTCCTCCTCCTCTTCCTCTTACTCTTGCTCCTCCTCCTCCCCACTCCTCCTCCTACCTCCTCCTCATCTCCATCTCATCGCTCTCCTCCGTCTCTCTCCTCTCCTCTCATCCTCCTCTCTCTCCCTCCTCCTCCTCCTCCTCCTCCCTCCTCCTACTTCCTCCTCCTCTACCTCCTCCCTCCTCCTCCTCCTCCTCTTCCTCTTCCTCCTCCGCTCGTCCTCCCCTCCTCCTCCTCCTCCTCCTCCTCCTCCTCCTCCCTCCTCCTCCTTCTCTTCTCGTCTACCTCCCTCCTCATCTTCCTCCCCCTTTTCCTGCACTTCTTCCTCTCCTCCTCCTCCTTCTCCTCCTCCTCCTACTCCTCCTCCTTCCTTCTCCTCCTCCCTCCTCCTACTCCTCCCCAATCCTTCTTCTTCTCCTACCTCCTCCTCCTCCTCCTCCTCTCCTCCTCCTCCTCCTCTTCCTCCTCCTCCTACCTCCTACCTCCTCCTCCTCCTCCTCCTCCTCCTCCTCCTCCTCCTCCTCCTCCTCCTCCTCCTCCTCCCCCTCCTACCTCCTCCTCCTCCTCCAGCATTTTCTACAGCTCATCCACCTCCTCCTCCTCAGCATCTCCCACTCCCGCGTTCGCGGGAGGACGCGGGGGGGAGGAAGCGGAGGGCGAGAAGGGGGAGGCGAGCGAGGAGAAGGAGGAGTAGGAGCAGGAGGTGGAATGTAAGAGGGAGGAAAGGAGGAAGGAAAAGGAGGAGGAGGAGGCCGAGCTTGAGGAGCAGCAGCAGCCGAAGAGAAACAGGAGGAGGAGGAGGGCGAGGAGCACAAGACTTATAATTACAGTGGTACCATTGGGGTACTCATCCTTGCAGCATGTGTGGGGCAGGTGGGGCAGCGGTGAATGTTGAAACAAAAAGGCAGTTTAGACAATCGCCATTTACAAGAGCTCCAGACCATTGGCTCTGCGGGGATCTGGATGGCGGCCAACATATAAGGATCGCCATCCTGTCATTGCATGGCGTGAGGGCTGACCGTGCCACGAAAAACAAGGAGGCTTTGGAGGACGAGGATGGGGGGTGAAGACGAGGGCAGCGAGCTTCGTGCTCCTCCTGTTCCTCTTCCTCCTCCGGCTTCTCATCCCTTTCCTGCTCCTCGTTGTTGTCTTCACCGTTCTCCTCCTCGTTCTCCTCCGCCTCCTCAGAATCGTCCTCTTCCACCGCCCTCTGAAGGTCGAACCTCCTCCTCCTCCTCCTCCTACTCCTCCTCCTCCTCCTCCTCCCGTGATCGTCCTCATCCTCCTCGTCCTCCTCCTCCCCCTGGAGGTCGAACCCTCCCCTCCTCCTCCTCCTCCTCCTCCTCCTCCTCCTCCTCCTCCTCCTCCTCCTCCTCCTCCTCCTCCTCCTCCTCCTTGTCATCCTCGGCCTGTCCTGCCCACTCCCTCCTCGTCGCCCCTCTCCGCGTCCTGACCCTACCCCTCGTCCTCGTCCTGCTGCTGCTGCCCCCGATGATGCCGATGCCCCCCCCCACACCCCTTCCTCTCTCCTCTCTCTCTCTCTCTCTCTCTCCTCCCTCCCTCCCCCTGTCCTCCTCCTCCTCCTCCTCCTCCGTCCACCTACTCCTCCTCCTCCTCCTCCTTCTCCCTCCCTCCTCCTCCCTCCCCCGACGCGGCGGGTGTCGCGACGGCTCCCCCTCTGTCCCCCCGCCCCGCCTCGACTCTCTCTCCCTCTCTCTCTCTCTCGCTCTGCCCCCACCCCCAACCCCCTCCCCCTCCCCCTGGCCACGTTTCCCTTCCTCCTACCTCTCCAGACATGCGACGTCCAAATTTTTCCAGGACGGCGCCCCCAGAAATCCAGACCCTTTCCCTGGGGCCGGTTTTTCATCCTGGGACGTTTTTTGACGGTCCCGAGACCCGGCGAGGGCCTCTGGAGGTCTAAAATGGCGAAACACCTCTGCCCTGGATTTTTTTACGACGCGATCATGTCTGGGTCCCCCTGTCTCGCCCGCGGGACGGCCTGGCCCTCGGTCACTCCCGCGGGGAAGCCTATCACGTAGAGGGCGCCTTCGTCGGCCATCGCTCGCTCTCGCCTTTGGGCGCGCCGCGGGCCTGGCGCGGGCCGGGGAGCGCCGGCCACCGCGCAAGAGTGACGCCTGCCACGAGTGCCCCGTCGACCGCGGCGTGCCCACCGCTGCGTGCGATGCGACGGGGCGGGCACTTCGTGGGCCCTGGCAACGACAGGGCCGCATTTGTTACCGGCTCCGCTTTGCCATTTGTTTGCCGGTTCCGACGCCGTTGTTTTACCGGTTCCGTCGCCGTTTTTTGACCGGTTCCGGCTCCGGCTCCGATCCTGGAGCCATTGTTGTTGCCGTTTCCGGTCGCCTTTTTTTTGCCGTTTCCATTTTCGAGGGGCACGTTTTCGGAAACGGTGAAACACGGCCCTGCCGTTTCCGGGGCCCACAAAAGGCGGGCATGTTCGGTTCCGGGCCAAAGGGGGTCTTTCCAGATGGGATCGCAGAAAATATGCGTCGGTCCGACCTGTGGCTAGTGGAGCGTGGCCTCTCGCACGGATCAGCCATGCCACACGCAGCGCACTCTTCCCGCATCCAGCACGGCCCAGCACGAAAGATTGCACTGCTGCGTGCATGTTTTGGAGACCCCTCTGCAAAGGCCCCCTTCGCCCGAATCTGACATGCATGCGCCACGACAATGCGACAGGGCCGGCATGCGCCGCGAAAATGTATAGACGGACACCCTCCACGCATCACTATGGCATGTGCCTTCGGGGAGGGTGGCGGTGTATCGAGTCGCTGGATCCCAGTGGTGATTCATACACCGCCACCCTCCCCCTGAGGCCCAGGAACAGTCCAAGTGGAGGGTGTCCTTGGTCCCAGTGTGCACTTTTGTGCAGGGGCTCCCAACTTCGCGCTTCTCGCGCTGCGCGAAGCGCGAATCACTTCGCGCTCTCGCGCCGCCTCCCAGGGGAGAAGAGGAGGATGAGGAAGAATCGGAGCCGAGCCGCGGAGCGCGAACAACTTCGCGCCTTCGAGGGCGCCCTTGTCTGTAGCTCTCCGTGGCGGCCGGCACGCGTGCACGGGCTCTGTCCCCCGCCACGCCTCCCCCCAAAGGAGCGCCGCGCCAGGCGGCCGGGGCCCCGAGAGGCGCCCTGGGCTCCTCCTCCTCCTCCTCCTCCTCCTACCTCCTCCTCCTCCTCCTACCTCCTCCTCCTCCTCCTCCTCCTCCTCCTCCTACTCCTCCTCCTCTCCTTCCTTTCCCTCCTTCTCCTCCCTCTCTCCTCCTCTCCTCCTCCTCCTCCTCCCCTCCTCCTCCTCCTCTCTCCTCCTCCTCCCTCCTCCTCCTTCCTCCACCTCCTCCTCCTCCTCCTCCCTCCTCCTCCTCCTCCTCCTCCTCCTCCTCCTCCTCCTCCTCCTCCTCCTCCTCCCCACCAGCGCGGGCTGGGCCCCACTGGCCGATCTACCCCGCTGCTGGGGATCTATAGGCGGCTCTCTCCGGGTTCCGAGGGGCGCACCCCCCGATGAGGCGGCGAGACGCTGGGGCTCGAGATGTGGACGGGGATGGGGACAGGGCTCGGTGAAACGATGCTGAACGTGGGAGCCAGCGAGGTGAACTCCTGCCTGCGAGGCGACAGGGCCGGCCGGCACGCACGCACGGGCTCTGCCCCGCCGCGCCTCCCCCCCGTGAGAGCCGCGCCGGGCGGGCGGCGCCCCGAGAGGAGCGCCCCCCCCCGCGGCAGGGGGGGCCGCAGACTCCAAGGGGGAAGCGGGCGCGGATCCCGCTGGACGGGCAGAGCGAGAGGAGCGCCCCGCCCCCGCCGCAGGGGGGGCCGGAGACTCCGAGGGGGAAGCGAGTGCGGATCCCGCTGGACGGGCAGAGCCCGACCGCTCGAGGACGCGCGAGAGCGGCCCTGGGCAAGAGCGACCTCCTGGTGCGCGGCTCCTCGAGGCGCGCGGCGTGGCCCGAGCCAGGGGCGCAGAGGCCGCTGCCGCCGCTCCGCGCTGGGCGATCGGGGGGCCCCAGCTGGCCCGCACCAGCTGGCGGCGAGCGAGGGGGGGATGAGAAGGAGAAGGCCTTCCCAGAAGGCGGCGAGACTCCTCAGAGGCCCTCGCGCCCTCTGAGAGGTTTGTGTTCTGTCTTCGGGGAGAGCCTCGAAGACTTCTCAGTAGACCAGGGGGCTTCCGAGACTTCTGAGAATGCCCGCCAATTCTCACTTCTGAAGGAACCCTGGACCTACAAATATATAGACTCAAACAACCGGATTACCCATATTTGCACACATATGTTCTGGGTGCTTGTCTTCCCCCCCCACACTTCCCATATCTTCCCCTATTTCTTCCTGGGCATCGACGATTAACATTGTGTCTGTGTGTTTTCGTTCCCCTCCTGAACTTCCCCCCCCCCTCGCTCGCCGCCGCACCAGAGGCCACTCCGGCGCAGGGCCGCGCCCACGTGCAGCCCAGGCGCCTGCGTGCACGGGCTCTGCCCCGCCACGCCTCCCCTCCCCCCGAGAGGGGCCCCGCGCGCCGGGGAGGCCACCGCCCCGGCGGGGCGCGCCACTCCCTGCGCGCCGCCGGCGGTGGCGGCGACGACGGCGACGACGGCGACGACGACGACGACGACGACGGCGACGACGACGACGGCGACGAAGACGACGACGACGACGACGACGACGACGGCGACGACGACGACGACGGCGGCGGCGGCGGCAACGGCGGCGGCGGCGCACCTGTCGCCAGGGCCCCGATGGGCGGGAGAGCTCCCGGCCACCGGCTCGGAGCGGCTGGCTGAGAGCCGAGGTGGCTGCCGGGGAGACGACCTCGAGGAGGAGGAGGAGGGGGAGGAGGAGGAGGAGGAGGAGGAGGAGGAGGAGGAGGAGGAGGAGGAGGAGGAGGAGGAGGAGGAGGAGGAGGAGGAGGGGGAGGAGGAGGGAGGGTAGGAGGGGGGGGGGAAGGAGGGAAGAGAGGAGGAGGAGAGGAAGTAGGACGCGGAGGGGAGGGGGGAGGAGGAGGAGCGAGCCTCCCCTGACATCGAAACAGAGGGGGAGGAGGAGCGAGCGACCCCTGAAAGTGTAAACACTTCTGGCTCTGTGCGGGTCATTATTGCGGGTCATTGTGAAAGTGTAAACACTTCCGGCTCTATGCGTTACGGATGATCCCCAAAGGGAATCCGAGGAGGAGGAGGGGGAGGACGACGACGACGACTAAGACGGCGGAGGCGACTGAGCCGGCGACGATGACGAGGGCGACCTCACGGATGGAAGGAGGCATATGCCATTATTGCAAGAAGTGTTCGACAGTTTGCGGAGGGTCGGGAGGAGGAGGAGGCGGAGGAGGAGGAGGGATCAGGGGAAAATGATGATAGTGGGATTTGGATGTAATGAAGGCGTCTATAAGCCCCGCAGTGAGGGGGGCGGGGAGGGGCTGGAGGAGACAAGTGCGGGCGGAAGGAAGGTGGGCGGGATGGGGGGATCGCTGGGGGGGGCGAAAGGAGGGGAAGAGATGAGGGCATGATGAGGAAGGAGGACGGAAAGAGAGAAAGGAACAAGTGGCAACGTTTGCCTGTCTATGGAAGTCGGGGCCCTCTGGAACACCCATCAAGAACACGCCGGATTGCATTGGCTCGGGCATCGACGTTCTACTCATACCCCTGCTGCTGTGCCCCCTCCTGCTGCCAGGGGGAGCTGGGCATGGATGCCAAGCTTGGCCTCCAGAGGCCGGGGTTTTGTCGATGCCCCCGCCCCGCCCCTTCCTAGAACTCTGGCGTGAGCAGGGGCAGCCACCGTGACAATCAACGAAACCGCTGACACCGTCCGAAAACCTCCTCCTCCTCCTCCGCCTCCTCCTCCTCCTCCTTCTCCGCCTCCTCCCCCTCCTCCTCCTCCTCCTCCTCCCTCCTCCGCCTCCTCTCCTCCTCCGTTTCCTCCTCCGCTCCACCGCCTCCCTGTCCTCCGCCTCCTCCTCCTCCTCCTCCTCCTCCTCCTCCTACCTCCGCCTCCTCCTCCTCCTCCTCCTCCTCCTCCTCCTCCTCCGACTCCTCCTCCTCCTCCTCCCACGCCGTCGCCGTCGGCGGAGACGGAACCTTCGGCATGCAGCCGCGGCAGCAGCAGCGGCGGCGGCAGGAGGGGCCCTTGCGGAGCTCTGCCCTGCCGTCGCGCGGCGCCGGCCCAACGAGTTCAACCTTCGCGCGGCGCCGGCGCCAGCCTTCCCGCCACGAGTTCAGCGGGTGGCCGGCGCGGGGCGGCACAGCGGCGCTACCGCGGGAAGGGAGGCAGAGCGGGAGGCAGAGTGAAAGGGCGCCCCTCCCACACACACACACACTCCCACACACACACACACACACACACTCCCACACACACACACACGAGCACACACACAAACCCATACACACAAACACACACACAAACACCCACACACACAAATACACACGAGCACACACACACAAACACACACACACAAACACACACACAACCACACGCACAAACAAACACACAAACACACACACACACACAAACGAACACACACAAGCACACACAAACACACACACACAAACACACAAACACACACACACAAACACACAAACACTCACACACAAACACACACACACACGCACACGCACGCGCGCGCACACACACACACACACGCGCACACACGCACACACGCACACACGCACACACGCACACACGGATTCACGCACACACGCACACACGCACACACGCACACACGCACACACGCACACACGCACACACGGATTCACGCACACACGCACACACGCACACACGCACACGCGCACACGCGCACACGCGCACACGCGCACACGCGCACACGCGCACACGCGCACACGCGCACACGCGCACACGCGCGCATACGCGCACACGCGCACAAACGCACACGCGCACACGCACACACGCACACACGCACACACGCACACACGCACACGCAGACGCTCACACACGCACACACGCACACACACACACACTCACACACGCACACACGCACACACGCACACACAATTCCACACCCAAAACTACGCACAACAAACTCAACACAACTCACACACGCAACAATCCACAGGAACTGCACACGCGCTACACGCGCACACGCACGCACGCAACCCGTACCCACACCCCGCACCCTCACGCACCCGCCCCCATCCCCCACACCCACCCATCACACACCCACACCAAACACCTCACACCCCACCAACTTCACACCCACCACCAAACACTCCACACCCTTTGGCCTCAAAGTGATCTGCGTATTACGTACCTCGGCTGGGCCTCCCAGGATCCCACGAAATTGGCGACAATTGCGCAGATCGCAGCCCCGCAGGGGACAGGGAGGCCTCAAAGTGATCTGCGTATGACGTACCTCCGCTGGGCCTCCCAGGAACCCACGAAAGTGGCGACAGTTGCGCAGATCGCAGCCCCGCAGGGGACAGGGAGGCCTCAAAGTGATCTGCGTATGACGTACCTCCGCTGGGCCTCCCAGGAACCCACGAAAGTGGCGACAGTTGCGCAGATCGCAGCCCCGCAGGGGACAGGGAGGCCTCAAAGTGATCTGCGTATGACGTACCTCCGCTGGGCCTCCCAGGAACCCACGAAAGTGGCGACAGTTGCGCAGATCGCAGCCCCGCAGGGGACAGCCAGGAGCCCACGAAAGTGGCGACAGTTGCGCAGATCGCAGCCCCGCAGGGCACCGCGAACACAGGAGAGAAGGAGGAGGAGAGTGCGGGAAGTGGATACCACAGTGCTCTGTTCAAAACGAGTGCCCAACACAAGGAGGGTTGGGAAAAAGCGGCCCGAAACGACAAAAAAACGAGGAACAACCGGCAGCCGGAAACTGTAAAAAAAGCGTCGGATAGCAGCCGGAAACGGCGCTGAAAACGACAAACAAACGGTAACGGAAACGGCAACAAAAACTGCGCTGAAAACGACAAAAAAAACGGCAAAACAAAAACGGTAAAAAAACGGCCCTGTCGTTTCCAGGGCCCACTAAGGCGGCCTGACGGGGCAGCATCCGGTGGTCGCTGGGGTCTCATGGTTGGTGGGTGCCGCAGCGGTTGCTCATGGTGCGTATGAGCGGCCAGTCTCAGCCCAATCTTTCTTCCACGGGGAAATTGTGCGCTACATCGTCGTCTCCTTCTTTGCCACATTCTCTGCGCAGGCGAGGCGCCGTAGTCGGGAGGGACACAGCCGCGCTGTATTATCCTCCCTATTCCCCGTTCTGTGCAAAGAGATTCTCGCGGGCGTTTTTTTTGTCAGGGTGCCCGTGACGGTGTTCGGTGGGGTCTTCTCCCGCGTGCTGCTCGTGAACATGTTCTTCTTCCGGGTTCCCGTGGAGGTACTCGAGGTTCTTCTCTGCGCGCTTGTGGTCGTGAAGTCCTCTTCTTCACCTGTGGCGGTTCGTGGCGTGTTGTGAGCTTTCTGCGCGCTTGCGGTCGTGGCGTTTGTAGAGACACTTTTCTACCAGGTGCTCGGGAGGTGCTCGTCGAGGTCCTCTGCGAGATGGAGCCCCTCGGCGCTCGAGGGCGGCTATCGTCTTCCGCAGGGTGCTCGTGGAGGTGCCCGCGGAGGTCTTCAGCGCGCGTGTGCTCACGGAGGTCATCTTCACTGGGGTGACTCGAGGAGGCCACTTTCCCCAGAGGCCCGTCGACGTGCTGCCGAATGGTCTTCTGCCAAATGGTCTCCTGCGTTGACATCTTCTTCGTTGAAGCATTGGTTGAAGCCCCCGCCTTCCGGGTGCACGTGCGGGGTGCGCACGGCAATCTTCATCGTGCTTGTGCTCGCGGGGTCTTCGAGGCGCCCAGGGGTGGTCAATTTCTCTGGGGCGCGCGCGGGGCGTTCGTGGAGGTCCTCCCTATGGCGGTCGTGAAAGATCTCGTCGTTCAGGCGCTCAAGGAAGCCCTTTGTCGTCAGGGCATCCGTGGAGGCTCTGTTGGGGATCTTCACCGTGCTGCTCGTGGAAGTCTCCTTCTCCACCTTCCTCGTCGAGGCGCTGGCGCAGGCCATGCTCTTCGGGTGCTCGTGGAAGTGTTCAGGGCGGCTTTCTGCGTGCTTGTGCTTGTGGAGGTCTGCTTCACCAAGCTCCTCCTCCTCCTCCTCCTCCTCCGCCTCCTCCCCCTCCTCCCCCTTCTCCTCCTCCTCCCCTCCTCCTCATCCTCCTCCTCCTCCTCCTCCTCCTCCTCCCTCCGCTCCCCCTCCTCCTCCTCCTCCTCCTCCTCCTCCTTCTCCTCCCCCTCCTCCCCCTCCCCCTCCTCCTCCTCCCCTTCCTCCTCCTCCTCCTCCTCCTCCTCCTCCTCCTCCTCCTCCTCCTCCTCCTCCTTTCTCTTCCTCCTCTCCGCTCTCCTCCTCCTCCTCCTCCTCCTCCTCCTCCTCCTCCTCCTCCTCCTCCTCCTCCTCCTCCTTGGGTTGTCTCATCGCGTTCGGGGTCGCCTTCGTGGCGGCTCCCAGGGAGGTCAGGATCTTCCTCCGGGCGTTGGCGGAGGTGCCCACGAAGGCATCGTGTGTGCTTGCGCCTGTGGCATTCGTCTTCGTTATAGGTGGCTCGTGAAGGCCATTCTCACCTGGGTACAGTCGGGGCCTTGACCTAAGGAACCCTAAATAAGGAACGAGGCCCCTTGTTCCAATAAGTTGAGTTCTGATTTCCGATGGAAAACGACAGGAAAGCCCACGGCAAACTGTATAACTATCAAGGAACGCCGAGCCCCTCCCCAACGAAAAGGGTTTCTTCTTCAGCACCCCGACCGTACTTGTAGAGTGCTCGTGGGGGTAGTCTGCCTTGTACTTGTGCTCGCGGGAGGCGTATAAAACGTTTTCTTCGATCTCTCCAGGGAATATAGTGGCACCATTTTCAGCGCGCTGCTCCTGGCAATCCTTATCGTTTACATCCTCGAACTCGTGGTGACCATCATCGCCAAGGTCTTCGTGGAGGTGCTGGTGGTGACCATCCTCAGAGGGTCTCGCGCAGGAGCTGGGCTTCGTGCTTAATGTGGTTCCCTATATAAGTTCTAGATTTGTTCGCTTACTCGTCAAATGGAGCACCAGTCCGTCGCCGCCTTCTCGGCTCCCACACATCCCCCCCCCATCCCCCCCATCCATCCTGCATCCTCCCATTCCCACATGTGCACACGCACACGCACACACATACACTCACATACACATATACACACACACACACGCGCATACACGCACACACACTCGGAGACTCACGCCATCTTTCCATGGTGCTTCCCACGCTGGTAGCTTCAAGTCCATCGCCACCGCCAGATCGAAGTCTTTGCGCCCGCAAGCGCATTCCGCCTCTGGCCTAGCGCCGACCCGCGAGTTTGGATCCCCTCCAAACTCCCCGATCCCGCAACCATGTCGATTAACCTTTTTCCCTGTCGATTCGCTTCTCCGTCGCGCGAGGCAGCTGCACGTCGACTCGGTCAAGGCAGGGCACTACATTCCTTCCCGTTCCCCCCCCTTTCCCTCCCCCCCTTCCTGCCCCCTCGATGTCACCTCGTCCTTCCCACAGGCAGTGCCGTGGCGGACTCGAGTCGTTTCCCATATGGCGCCTCTGAGTCGAAACCAAGACATGTGCTCCTCCGCCCTCCTTTCCCCCTTTTCACACTCGCCCCCCCTTCCCGTGTGACATCCCTGAGACTGTAGGCTTCTGTCCTCATGCATCTCCACCTCGGTGACGCACATCTCTGGCAAAGGTCTGGTGAAGAATGATAATTTGACAAAGGCTTGGCAAAGGCTTCTTGCGCCGTGCACCATCATATCGGCGACGCAGTTCTTTGATAAAGATGGCAAAGACAGGGCAGAAGCGATCGACAAAGGGTCTTGGAGAAGGCCCTCTGCGATATGGAGACGTCGCTGGTGTCGTCAAGGCTATCGCGGTAAAGCCGGCGGCGAGCGAAGTGGGGAAATGAGACGGATAAGGCCTTCTCAGAAGGCGGCGGGACTTCTCGGGGATGGACAGACCTCCCTTTAGTAAAACGTGGTTTAGTGAAAACGACCTGAGGCCCAAACCTGGAGGGCGCAGGCCTGGAAAATAACGGCCGCGGCGCCCTCTCGAAAACCGAGAACGGACAATTCACGAATCGACGTGGCACTGTTGGGGGTTCTGTCCACCCCCAGTCATCCCGCATTTTGACGACGAGGTCGTCAAAAAAATGACGAGGCCGAGCCTGCATTTTGACGAGGCCTCCCGCTGCAGACATCCCACGAAAATCCTCCCCGAACTTCTCAGAAGTGTTCTGTGTCTTCCGGGGAAGGCTTCGAGAACTTCTCACAAGGCCGGGGGACTTCCAAGCCTTCCGGGGGGGCCCGCCCCTTCTCGCTTCCCCCCAGGGCTG
>CAUYUJ010015683.1:22500-57500 GCA_963575745.1 Prorocentrum cordatum
GAAGCCCTCGGCGGCTTCGGAGAAGGCTAAGAACACTGCTCGAAAGGCCTGAGGCCCCCCCTGCATCCTCTGAGCGAGCCGCCGCAGCCAACTTTCGGGTCACAACAGGGGGTCCGTCGGCCGTTCGGGACGACTCGGGCACCCCAGGGACTCGAGTAGGGGGTCGACTACAGAATTGAATTACCCCAAAGTTGGTTTCTCGTCGAATCTCCAAAAAATAATAGCACCCCCGAAATGCGGATGGGAGTGAAAAGACGGCGGGGATGCCGGCAGTCTGCGAAGCTCTGGAGAAAGCTCGCCGCAAGCCTTTCCTTTTTTACAAATTATGTTATACAACGAGCTCGCCGCAGGCGCCGATTTAAAGCGATGTGGACGGGTCGCGGGGTGTGTCGCGGACGGGTCGCGGGTGGGTCGCGGGTGGGTCGCGGGCCGGGTCGGTGGTGGGTCGGTGGTGGGTCGCGGGCGGGTCGTCCGGTGGGTCGCGGGTGGGTCGCGGGTTGGTCGCGGGCCGGGGCGCGGGGGGGACGACAACAACAAACAAACAAACAAACAAACAAGCAAATAAACAAGCAAGCAAGCAAGCAAACAAACAACAACAATAATCCGTACCGCATAACCGCACTCCAGCCACGCGCCCATGGACAGTGGATGACCGTTCGCCCCCCTCACCCTGACCTAGAATGTTCCGCAAACCTGCGGAGCATCCTACGCATCCTGTGCAGACTCGGCCTGGAAATGCATCTCAACGTGCGTCGATTCTTCGGGAGCGGCCAAGAGGGGGGTGTCCAAGAGGGGGGGTGCAAATCATAACCGGCGGCATGTGCGCGGCCCCGCGGGGGGGCCTGGGACGTGATGAAAAAAGAAGAGGCGCCATGAAATCTGAGGAAAAATCATGGCCCGCGCCATGAAATCCACCCCCTCCTAGTCATTACCCCCCTCTTTTCCGTTCCCGAATTCTGCAGACGATCGACTACTCGAGGGACGGCGCCGGCGAGGCGCAGCTGCTGGAGAGAGCACCCCTAGGCTGGACAATCTGCGGGCGGCTGCGAAAACAGCGGACATCTTCGAGCTTGCCCCCCGTGGGCCTAGGAGGAGGAGGAGGAGAAGGAGAGGGAGGAGGAGAAGGACGAGAGGGAGGAGGAGGAGGAGGAGGAGGAGGAGGAGAAGGAGGAGGAGGAGGAGGAGGAGGAGGAGGAGAAGGAGAGAGCCCCCCCAGGCTGAACAATCCGCGGGCGGCTGCGAAAACATCGGACAGCTTAGAGCTTGCCCCCCGTGGGCCTTCCGCCTCTGGGCGCGCCGCCAAGGGGGAGGGGGCGCGCCCGCACGACCGAGCGAGGCGAACGAGGGGCCACTGGAATGCAAGAGGGGTGGAAGCGATGTGGGAACAAAACAGCAAACTATGGGAAGCCACAACAAGCAAACACAACAACACACGCACGCACGCACGCACGCACGCACGCACGCACGCACACACGCACACACGCACGCACGCACACACGCACACACGCACACACGCACACACGCACGCACACACGCACGCACGCACACACGCACACGCACACGCACACGCACACGCACACGCACACGTACACGCACACGCACACGCACACACACACACACAAACAAACAACACACTGTGGAAAAAACAACACACACACACACTGTGGGAAACAAACACACTGTGTGTGTGTTGTTTCCCACTGTGTGCGTTGTTTCTCCACAGTGTGTGCTTTTTGTTTGTGTGTTGGTGTTGTGTGTTGCTTGCGTTTTGTTTGTGTTAGTTTTTGTGTTGTGTGTGTGTCTTCGCACAGCTGCACGAGCGAGAGGGCAGGACGCAGGACGCGCGCACCGAAGAGCTTTGAGCGCAGGCGAACTGCTGCAGAGGGCAAAAGGACGGGGATGGAGGGAGGACGGAAGGTGGTTCGCCGTCGCTCGGACCTCCACTCCCCGTGCATGTGTCACGGTGGAGAGCCGGAGACTGGATGGTGGGGAGGAAGAGGAGGAGGAGGAGAAGGAGGAGGAGGAGGAGGAGGAGGAGGAGTTATGACCAACCAAAGGATAGGGAGGAGGAGAAGAGGAGGGAAAAGGAGGAGGCAGAGGACGACGGAGGACGAGGGATTGGAGGAGTTACGAGGAGGAGGAGGAGGAGGAGGAGAGAGGAGGAGGTGGAAGGAGGAGGAGGGAGAAGGAGGAGGAGGGGAGAGGGAGGGATGAGGATGAGGAGGAGGAGGAGGAGGCGGAGGAGAGGCAAGGAGGAGGAGGAGGAGAGAGGAGGCGGAGGAGGATGAGGATGGAGGGGGAGGAAGAGGGGGGGGGATAAAAGGGTTGGGGGGGAAGGTCGCCACGGGGGGGCGGACGGCCCCCCTCGGCGCGCGTCCCTCTGGCGCGGACTCTCTGGCTGGAGGGCGCCCGATGGACGCCCCCTGGCGCGGCTGGCGGTCGAGGGAGCAGCTCGTCCAGGCCCATCTGTCCAGCGCTGCGCCCACTCTCGGACCTCCTCGGGGCGGAGGAGGAGGAGTGGGAGGGGATGAGAGGGGAGAGGAGGAAGGAGGAGGAGGAGGAGGAGAGGAGGAGGAGGAGGAGGAGGAGGAGGAGGAGAGGCAAGGAGGAGGAGAGGCGAGAGGAGGAGGAGGAGGAGGAGGAGGAGTAGGAGGAGAGGAGGAGAGCGGAGAAGGGAAGAGGAGGAGGAGGAGGAGGCGCCCCAAACAGCCAACATCTACTCCATGGGGAGGGGGAGGGGGGAGGGGCGAAGGCCCGCGCCGACTGGCCAAACAACACAGAACAAAAACGATCACGATGCCAACGGGCTCTGTTGAGACGGCACGCGTGAGTTCCGGACGCAGCTACCTTTCTCGGAGGAGGGCAACGTGAGACAACGGCCGTGAGACAACGGTGGCCAAATCGGCTCAAAATCGGTCCCCGGACCCCTCCGGGGTCCAAACGCACCGATTTTTCACGCTGCGTCCAGCCGTGGCGACGAGGAGGCCCCTCGGAGGCGAAAAAGGCAAAAACGCCACCCTTGTCTCACCCTGCCCTCCTCTGACTTTCGGCAGAACGCCGCGGCCCCGAGCGGGCTCGGAGAGCCCTTGCTGCGACGGCTGCCGCGACGGCTGCCGCGACGGCTCCGCGGCCCCTTCAGAGTGCACGGGCGCGCTGGGCTACTGGCGGAGCGCCTCCCCGCCAGCGCACCTCGAGGCGCTGGCCCCTCCTATACTTGGGAGGGCGGGGGCAAGCTCGCGACGTCAGCGCTGCCTCGCGAAGCGTGGGGAGACTTGTATGAAGTCGGGCGTGTCCCCCTACAGAGGGATTTTGGGCGAAAAATGAAACATATCTTAAACATGCCCCCAATTCGCCCCAAAAAATGCGAAAAATAATCCCTAGACTATCTTTGGACTATTTTTTAAATATTTCTGGGGTATGTTTACTTTTTCGTCGAAAATCCACCTGTAGGGGGACACGTCCGACTTAAGACTTGTAGCAGGAGGCGGGGTCGGCTACACTCAGAAGCGACCCCTACGCAAGAGTGTGACCTCCGGTGCCCGGCTTTCTCCTGGGGGGCCGCGGGGGGGGTGGGCAACCATCAGCGCGCAGGATGCTACTATCGCACCGCAATCGGCGAACGAGAGGCCCCAATGGGCTCCCGCACACAAGTCGGGGAGACGTGAGACTCGGGTACGGGGGACTCGGGTTGGCCTGACGGGGCCGTCATGAGAATGATGAGACCCAGTCTGAAATCTGATGCGAGCTCACCCTGTAGACATCCCACGAAAGCTGGGCCGTCAAAATCCAGGACGCGCCTGTCAAAAAGCATCGGCAAACCCGAGTTCCGGCGCACTCGAGTCTTACGCTTCCTTGAAAAAGGTGGCTCCAACGAAGGGCCATTCCTAAATTTAAGTCGGGGTTGCCCCTCCTACCGGCGGCTCTTGGGCGAGAAACGAAGAATAGTCAAGCAAAGACGCAAACAAAGCCAACAATACAGTCGGGGCGTTGACCAAAGGAACCCTAAATAAGGAACGAGGCCCCTTTTTTCCTTAAGTTAAACTTCGATTTCCGATCGAAAACATAAGGAAAATCTGAGGCAAGCTGTGAAACACTTAAGGAACGCGGAGCCCCTCCCCAACGAAAAGGGTTCCTTCTTCAGGGCCCCGACTGTAGTACAACAACATCGTCCCCCGACTAATTGTTCTGGCTGCTTTTGAATATTCCTCCTGTTCCTCCTCCTCCTCCTCCTCCTCCTCCCCTCCTCCTCCTCCTCCTCCTCCTCCTCCTCCTCCTCCTTCCTCCTCCTCCTCCTCCTCCTCCTCCGCCTCCTCCTCCTCCTCTCCTCCTCCCCCTCCCCCCCTCCTCCTCCTCCCCTCTCCTCCTCCATCCCCTCCTCCTCCTCCTCCTCCTCCTCCTCCTCCTCCCCATGCCCCTCCGGGGGGAGGGGGCCGGCAGGGAACGCCTGGCCAGGGCTCGACCGGTGCCCGCTGCCCAGCTGCGTGGTCGCCGTGCACATAAATGCAGCCAGGGCGAGTGGAGCCCCGGAAGCGCCGAGGAGGAGGAAGAGGAGACAGAGCGCGAAGAGGAACCAGAAGGAAGAGGGGCCCGGGCCGCCGCCCCCGCCGCCGCCCCCGCCGCTGCCCTCGCCGCCGACCGGCTGAGGGGGCCGGTGGACGGGGGGCCCTCCCAGGGCCCCCCGCGGCCGGCGCGGGCGCCGGTCCGCAGGGAGCGCTCGCCGAGTGCCCCGGGGGTTCCACCGGACTCGGGGACCCCCGGGGCCCCGCCCGCGGAGGAGGGGGAGGGGGAGGAGGAGGAGGAGGTGGAGGAGGAGGAGGAGGAGGAGGAGGAGGAGGAGGAGGAGGAGGAGGAGGACGAGGAGGAGGAGGAGGAGGAGGAGGAGGAGGAGGAGGAGGAGGGGGAGGAGGAGGAAGAGGAGGAGGAAGAGGTGGAGGGAGAAGAGGAGGGGGAGGAGGAGGAGGAGGTCGGAGGAAGATGAGGAGGAGGAGGAGGAGGAGGAGGAGGAGGAGCGCCGGGCGCCGCGGGGCGGGGCAGCAACAGGCAGAGCGAGCAGCTGGGAGCAGCCACAAGCGGGGCCGGACGGGGCGGGGGCGCCAGCGGGGCCAGGCGCACGCCGCAGTGAGGCGGGCGACGGGGCGGCTCTCTGGGAGTATGCTTGGGCCGTCTTATGGGCCTCGTTGGCCATCTCGAGCCATCTGGGACCGTCGAGGGGCGTCTCGACTCTCGTGGACTATGTTGGCACTCTGTTTCGGCGCGCTTGGGCCGTTTGGGAGGTTTTTGGAGGCTCCAGAGGGCCGGGAGAGGCGTCGGCGAGCTCGTGGGGGGACCCCCCCCTAGAATGGAATTTGGTACCCTAGGGAAGGGGCAACGAGGAGGGGGACAGCCAAGTCCATCATGATCGCTGATAACAGGGTCTAGCTGAGGGCGGCCCCGAAATGTTTTTTGTCAAAGGCCTTATACAATGTTGATACAACTATTTGGTAGCCTGGATTGCTCATCATTTACACTCCTGACCCTTACCATCCCTTCCTTGTATATGCCCTGCCCTCCAATTCATCCGCTTCACATCCCCTTCGCCTCCCTTCCCCTCGCCATACCTCCCCTCCCCATCCCATGTTCCATTATTGTTTCCTTCCTCGCGGGCCCCCGGATATTGTAGTGGCCTTCGGCCAGTGCCGCCGATCCGGGGCGCTCCGACTGATGTGATCCTTCTTCGCCCTCGTCCCTCCTCTCGTTTTCCCTCCCCTCCTCTCACTCAGCATTTATCGAAGACGCCTACGGCGAATCACCGCCGCCCCCTGCCTTTTTGGAAGCGCCTATGTGGCCGAACGTTGAGGCCAGACCTGCCAAGCCATCGGACCATGTGTTCCCCGAATCGGTTTGGAAAGCCTTCGGGGAACACGTGGGCATCTTGAAGGTCATCTTGGCAGTCTTGGAGGCCTCTAGGGCGATCTTTAGCGATCTTTGGGGGCTCTTGGGCCGTCTCGGGCCGTCGGAAGGCCGAAAAGAAGGAAATGCCAAAATCCGTTAAAAACCTTAGGAACATCAATGTTATTGGCCTCTTCTGGCCTTCCTGGAGGCCCTCTTGGGGGCCTCTTGGGCCGTCTTGGGTCAGCTTCGAGCCAACTTCGGCCATCTTGGTGGGTTCCTGGCACGTCTGACGCCGTCGGGAGCCGTCTTGGGGGCCTTTCTGGGCCAAGGGGGGACCCTCTTGGGGCGCTTCGGGGCCGTCTTGGAGACCATCTTGGCCGTCTTGGAGGCATCTTGGAGGCCATCTTGGGCCATCTTGGCCGTCTTGGAGGCCATCTTGGGCGTCTTGGAGGCCTCTTGGGCCGTCTTGAGGCCCTCTTGGGGCCTTCTTGGGGGCCTCTTGGGCCGTCATGGGGCCATCTTGGAGGCCTCTTGGGTGCTGTTGGGGCGATGTTGGGGACCTCTTGGGCCGTCTTGGGCCGTCGGAGAGCTGAAAAGAAGAACATGCCAAAATCCTTGAAAAACCTAAGGAAAATCAATGATTTTAACCTATTCGGGCCTTCCTGGAGGGCGTCTTGGAGGGCTCTTGGGCCGTCTTGGAGGCCTTTTGCGGGCCTTTTGGGCCGTCTTAGACCATCTTGAGGCCATCTTGGGCCGTCTTGGGTGCATCTTGGAGCCATCTTACCCGTCTTGGAGGCCATCTTGGCCGTCTTGGAAGCATCTTGGAGGCCATCTTGGGCCATCTTGGCCGTCTTGGAGGCCATCTTGGGCCAAGTTGGGGCAACAAAGGCATTGACAGATGGATTTTCGGAAACTTGCGGGTGGCCGGCGGGACGGGCCGAAGCCCACTGGGGAGTTCTTTTAGAAAAAGAACCAAAACCAAAACCTGAAACATCCAGCACGCCGTGCACCCCTGTGGCAAGACCACAGGGGGCGGCGGATCCAGTGGCCGTCGGCCTATCCCGCCACCGTGCGTGGGTGGTGGGTCAGAGGCCTCATGGATGCTGGTTGGGATCTCGTGGTTGGCTGGGACTTCTGGGGGCCTCTTGGGCGCCTCTTGGGGCTTCTTGGGGGCCTCTTGGGCCTCTTGGGGCCACTAGAGGGCCTCTTGGGGGTCTCTTGGGAGCCTCTTGGGGCTTCTTGGGGGCCTCTTCTGCGCCCCTTGGGGCCTCTTGGAGGCCTCCTCGGAGCCTCTTGGTGCGGGAGGGGTGGTACTCGAGTTCGGAACCCCCTCGGAGGCCACGATCCTTGTGAGGGGTGTCAAAAAACGCATCCGCCGGAAACTCGCCCCCCCCCCCCCCCTTCCCCGGCAGAGCCACCCCGGCAACCCCCCCAGAGGCTGAGGCTCAGCCTCGAGGCTGTAGCTGAGACTCCTTGAAACTCACACGCCAGATCGGCGGATGTCCTGTGTGATGGGGGAGGGAGAAGAGGAGACGGAGGAGGCCTCCAGTGGCTTACAAGGACGCACACACACACACACACATACATGCATGCATGCATGCATGCATACACACACACACTCAAACACAATAATACACACGTCCAAACGTTTGTCCTCCGGGGCGCCGAAGAATCAGATCGGTCGAGCGACGCAACGGGACGCATTTGCATCGAAGTCGCTGGTTTGTTAAGTGGCGCGGTAAACGATACAGCCCAGACACGCGCAGTGACGACCCGACGTCAGAAAACTTGGCGTTGCGGGGCAGAAGAAACGGCGAGCACAAACGCCACCGACAGGCCAAACCAGGTGGACGAAGGCAGCAGTAGGCCGAGGGCCGAAAGACTGAGCCAGAGCGGCGGAGGCAAAAGAGAAATTGCGACGTCACCAGCCGCGGCCAGCGCTTGCAACTGTATCACAGCGCAGGCAAGCCAGGCCGAGTGGGGTGAAGCGCGAGAACAGAAGGACAACCGATGGGGCACGGCAGAGAGAGGAGGGGGGCAAGAGGGAGGAGCACGAAGACGATGCAGAGGTGGCTGGAAGTCCCGGCGGCACCAGCCGAGCCCGTCGCCAGCAGGCAGACCTGTGACCGCTCCCAGTGCGCAGCAGGGTAGCAGCGGCCCAGCGCTGCGAGAGCCGACGAGGCCAACCGTCCGAGCAACGAACCAACTCACGGAACGGCAGAAAGGAGCAGCGCACAGCCAAACGAGTCTGCCCTCGAGGGGGACCACTGCCGCGTCTGGGCGTGCCGGGCTCCCTCTCGGCCTCGCCCCGAGCGCGCCGCCAGGCCTTGGCTGGGGGAGTTCACGCTGGACGACCAGGAGCTGCGCCCCGCGAAGGACCCTCGGCGCTCGCGCGGCAGCGGCCGCGGCCGATGGCGTGCCCTCCTCCTGGCCCTCCTATTCCGCCTTCTTCACATCATTCTCCTCCTCCATCCACTTCCTCCCTCCTCCCCCTCCCCCTCCTCCTCCTCCTCCTCCTCCTCCTCCTCCTCCTCCTCCTCCTCCTCCTCCTCCTCGTCCTCGTCTGGGCCTTCTGGGAGAAGCCCCCGCCGCCACGTCCGGACGCGGCTCGGTAGACGGGCCAGGGTGGACCACATGGGTGAAGGGTCTGGGGACCAGCGTAGAGTGGGTCTCACAGAAAGGCTGAGAATTCGGCGCAGGATTCGACTAGTTTCAACGATTCCCATGGGTTTTCCTGCCTCGGGATGTGCTCCAGCAGCTGCGACGCGTCGATATCGTTTTGGGGGTGCCTGAAATGTCCCGACTATCCGCCCTCATACTCTTTCTCGGCCGCCTCCGCCTCATCTCCCTCATCAGTATAAGTGTAAGCTAATATTACACCCATGGGCTGCAGGACGGTGATAATCCTCAGTGGTGACTCGGACGCAACGGTACTGGTACAAGCCAAGGCGGCAGAACGGAAAGTAAGGGGAAGAGACGAATGCAAGGAGAAGGAGGAGCCAAGAGAGGAAAGGAAGGACAAAGAGAGGCAAAGGGGAGGGGGGAGACACGAGAGGCAGGAGAGCGGGAGGCAAGGGAAATACAGCTGGACCGAGGCACAAGATCGAGGTCGGTTCGGGGAGGGTACCCTGGTGTTCTTCGTGTTTGGTGGACGTTCTTTTGCATCCTGGGGAGGGGGCCCTTGGGTGTCATGTTTAGTTTGGCCAGCGGGGGGTCTCATGTTCTTGAAGGAGGGTCTTCTGGCCTAGTTTCGATTGTATCAACGAAAGGCACATTTCACAGAACGCGGCAAGGTAGATTTAAGGTCGAAGTGTGTGGGTTCACGCACGTGCGCTCTGGAGGGCAGCTGGCCCAAGCTCGACGGCGATTAACTCTGCTCGGAATGTCGACGTGCCGTCTGCCAGCCATAAAAGCTGGACACGGCAATCGTGGAAGTCCAACGGCAGAGTTGCGCTTGAGTCCACTATCGCATCACCCAAGAGGCTGCTGCGTGTGCTTGCCATTACGGCACGCGAACCACATGTCCACGCACAGGATCAAACTCCCACGTTGCGCCAGCACTCCCAGTGTCGTGGATGCCAAACAATACCTCGATCGGCGTTTGCCGTCTAGAAGTTCGTTGGCGACTGTCTCCGCTTCCTCCTCCTCTTCTTCCTCCTCCTCCTCCCCCTTTTTCCGCAGCCACTGTGGCTCAAGTCCGTAGCGGGAGGCTCAGCGACTGAAGTGTAGCAAGGGGGAGGTGCACCCCCACCTGTGGACCAGCGTCCAGGTTTGTGCGCACACGTGGCCGACAGGCCATTCCGAGACTGTATTTGGCGCCTGTCTGGCACGTTTTCTTGTTTCGGTGAGCTCCTGGCGGAGCCCATGGGCAAAGATGCCGCCAAAGGCTACCTCTCTTGCCCGAGCTGCCGCTATCGCTGGAACTGGAAGTCGCGTTCACAGCGCTTCTCTTGCGGGAATGCGCTGGTGCCGTCCCGCGGACGCCGCCATGGCAGCAGGCCAATGGCGTGTGGACGACTGGCACGGGCGGGGGTCAGTTGGCACCAGCTCAACCGCCAGGCTCCTGGGCAGCCGCATGGAGGCGCTCAAAGCGTCGACGCCCCCGCAGCGCGGCGCGGGCAAGAAGTCGGTCGCCGAGCTTTTCGCTCAGCTCCAGCAGCATGTCGACCAGGCCGCTGGCGCGCAGGAGCTGCAGGCGGTGGTGTCGTCAGAGCCTGCGCAGCCTGTTCGTGCGCCGCTGCAGGGGGATACCATCAGCGCGAAAGGAGTGGCCTGCAGGCGGGCGGAGAAGGCCCTGGAGCAGGCGGTCGCTCGGGAGGACGAGGCGAAGCGCTGGCTGGCCGAGCGCAGTCAGAAGACGACGGAGGCGGCAGTCCTGGCTGCGCGTATTAAGTCTGAGTGGCAGGCGGAGCTTAAGGCCGAGCTGCAGAAGACGCGTGGATCTTCGCCTGGCACGCCATCGCCGAGGGAGGCCTCGCAGATCCCGACGGGGTCACACATGAACTTGTCGCAGCTGCCAGGTGGTGAGAGCGGTTTCGAAGCGGTGGAGACCGTGGACGGCGATATGCTCGACCTCAGCGACCTGGAGATCGGCGACGAGGACAAGCGGAAGTGGCTTGCTCCCAAGGGCAACATGGCGGTCGAGCTCCAGCAAGCGGTCTTGGCAGCCATCGGCCCCAGCGCTGACAACATCCAGCGGCTCAGGACGGAGGCCCGCGACATGCGGAAGAGCCTCGCGGCCAAGCGAGCCCGCAAGGACGACCGCGCGGAAAGCCCGAGAGGCGCCGCTCCCAGCGGAGCGCCACCCACCAAGGCGGCCGAGGTTCCTCCAGCGGCTCCTGCTGACGCTCCTGGCGCTGAGCCTACAGTACCTGGCGCGGCAGCCGCCCCAGCCTCAGGGCCCGCTCCCAGCGGCCAGGAACTGGTGGCAGCAGTGCAGGCGGCCAGAGCCAAGCTGGCCGAAGGCGAGCGGCAGCGCTTGTGGGCCGCGCGCGGCAGGCCGCCAGCTGATGGGCAGGCCGCCGCTAGGAGAGAGTTCGCCCAGTCGATGACCAACTGGAGCGCGCGCTGGGCCTGGGACTTGGAGCGCGAGACGGCGCAGGACAGCGAGACCCGGCAGCACCTGCGCGAGGAGTACTTCCGATTTTTACGCGAGGGCACCAGCGCTGAACTGCGAAGGGCACTGGCACGCAGGCACAGCGGGCGCACCCGATGGGGCCGCGGCCGAGAAGCCCCGGTGGAACTGGAGCAAGCGGCTGCCGAGGTGCACCGGGCCATGGGCCACCGCGGGGCCCTGCGCGAGGTGATGAGGCCGCTAACAGCCCAGGCGTGGCACGCCTTTGCCGAACACCACTGGGCCGAGCTGCGCCGACTGCTGGAATGTTTCATGGGCCAGCGGACAGGGCGACGGCGAGTTGATTTTTCGGGGCCGGTGGCCCCTGGGGAGCCCAGCGCAGGGCAGATTGTAAAGGAGGGCAGCGGGTCTTGGAACGAGGCCGCAGACACGCGGGCGGTCGATACCCTTGATCAGACCCAGCCTCCGCTCTGGGCTGCCGACGCGCAGGCGGTCGATGCCCCAGGGTGGGGCGGCCCTTCCCCGGAAGCGCCATGCCAGAAGTCGGGGCAGCAACGGGCCCTGAGGGAGCCCGAGGAGTGGCAGACGTCGAAAGGGAGCAGCGGGCCTTGGATCGAGGCCGCAGGCGCGCGGGTGGTCGACGCCCTCGATCAGGCCCAGCCGCCGCCCTGGGCCGCCGACGGGCAGGTGGTCGACGCCCCAGGGCAGCGCGGCCCCCATGGCGCGACGGGGCGCGGCGTTCTCGCCCCTGGGGGGCCCGTGGCGGGGCAGACCCTAAGGGAGGAAGGAGCAGGGTGCTGGGTCGAGGCCGCAGACACGCGGGCGGTCGAGGCCCTCGATCGCACCCTTCCTCGCCCCCGGGCCGCAGATGCGCGGGCGGTCGAAGCCCTGGGCGCTAGAGGACCCCTTTTCCGCACGCCGACTGCGGCGAGATGGGACCTGTAGGCGGCCAGCTACAACTGCAATTCGTGGCCGGCAGCTCAGGGGCACATGGAGCTGGCCCGCGACGTTCGCCAGACAGCGATGTCATTTTCTTTCCAGAGCATCGACTGGAAGCCCCACGGATCAAGATGGCCCGAAGCTGGCGCTACAAGGCGGGCCACATGTCATGTTTTGCGTCGGCGGCGAGAACGGGCGCAGGGGCCCGCGAGACATCTGGAGGCACAGCCATCCTGAGCAAGACGCACTTTGGCAGTTGTGGCCACTCGCTGGAACGGTGGACGGAGCGGCTTTGCATGAGAAAGGCGATAGTGCAACAGGCCTTTCCCTACCTCTCTGCGTCGGTCTATGTCCACGCGACCCTGGGACTGGCAGGTGCTAACGTCACCCGTTTAGAAGAGCTCTGCGAAGCGATGGTCTCTGCTGGCTGCCCGTTTGTCATCGGAGGCGATCTGAATTTTGAAACTGAACAGCTGATAGAGTCCCAGTGGGCAGATCATCTCGGGGCCACGGTCGCGCGACCCCCACGGGCTACCTGTCACAGCCTACGACGTTTTCGTAGTCAGCCGATGCCTGGACTACCATATCCAGGATTGCGCCGAGCAGGCCGACACACCTGTTGGGCCGCACTCTGCCGCAGTGAGTTGCGACAAGTGGCTGGACAAGCCAAAGTGCGGCAGCGCGCAGTGCCACGAGGTTCCTAGAACGCCCGCATGAAGCGCGAGCCAGGCCTGCAGGAGCGCCCGCTTGCACGGGCGGCAGTCGCACCCCAAGTTGCGATGGAGCAAATGTTTACCGCTGCCGAGGCGGCGCTAGGGCGCCTGCACGGCATAGAGGACCGCCCATGTTTCGGCAGGGCCAAGGGATGCAAGGTCCAGCTAGTACCGCCCGAGGCTCCATGGGGACAGGAGCTGCATAGGCGCCCCCAACCCCTCACCTAGCGCTGGCTGTCGCTTCGTCGCCTAGCCTTACAGCGCATGAAAGCCAAGTCTGCAGATAGGCGGGAACGCCTGCTAGCCTCAGCTTTGCCGTTGCAAGATCTCCTGGTGGAGGTGGGGGACAAGCTGCTTGCGTCGCCAACTATGGCGCAACCTTGTTCGGGGCCTGGATGGGCCCAGCTGTTCGGACCTAGCAGACGCGATCCAGCGCGAAGCAAATTGCAGAGCGCAGCAGGAGACAGCGGAAGGCCGAAAGAGATGGAGGTCGCGGGCTCAGTCGGCTGTCGCGCGGGGAGGTCGGACGGCTCACAGGCGCTCGAAAGGCCCCGCTCCTCCTCCTCCACCGCCTGTTCTTTCTGAAGGACCCGCTGGTAACCCAGCTGCAGCCGCTATCGGGGCTGCAGATGGGGAAGGCGCCGAGGGCACGGAGGCCGCAGAGGATATTCGGCCGCTAGTTGGCCAGGCGGCACCCGATCGAATTCTGCAAGACTGGATCCCAATTAGGACCAAACTTGCCAGAGCCTCGGAAGGCCACCTCAGCGGCTGGTCGGTCCCAGACGATCCCTCGCCCATCACGGCGGACCCGGCGCTGGCGGCCGCGGCCTCCCTCAGCCCGTCGACGCCCCTAGGCTGGGACGCTTTTAGTCCGCGCCTCCTCCTGCAGCCCCCCTGGCCCACGGCGGAAGCTCGCGCGGGGACTCTAATGGCTTGGGAGCGAGATCCCGCGGTTGGACCGATGCGGATGGTCTCAGTGGTGTTTTGAGGCGAGCCGCCAGGAGGGGTGAGGCCCATTGGGTTTCTTCCCCTCTGGGCTAGAATATGGAGCCGCACGCGTCATGACATGCGCGCGGCCTGGGAACGGACGGTAGATGAAAAATGCGCCTGGGGGCCCGGCTCCAGCACGGCTTGCGACAAGAGCGCCTGGGCCCACAGCGCCCTGAACGCCCACGCGCGATCGATCCCGGGGCTTGAAACGGCGACGCTCTTCACTGACTTGCGAAAGTTTTATGGGCGCATTTCGCACGAGGAGTTGCTGGCGGCGGCTCCAGCCAGTTCCTTTCCGCTGGCGCTGCTGCGAGCGCACTGTCGCCCGTATCGTGGCCCTCGGAGAGTGGCCTGGCAAGGGGCGATCAGTCGAGAGATCCAGCCTAACGGCGCAGTCATAGCTGGCTGCTCTGGGGCCACCACCTTTGCCCGAGTGTTGCTGCTCGGTGCCCTGCGCAGGGCAGCGGCAGGGAACCCCGCGGTGCGCATTACGAATGTCATTGGTGACGTCTAGCTGCATGCGGTAGGAAGAAAGCAGGTCATCACTCGCGAGTTGCCAGCGTTTTTTTATCGCTGAACTCCGACCTGTAACGCATGGGGCCTCCCATTGTCGTTAACAAGCTAGGCCTGGTTTCATCCTCGACAGCGCCGGCGGAGGACGTCGCCAGTCTGCGCAGCTTGCCTGCGTCGGCGAGAGCCCAGGTCCACGGGGATCTAGGCGGCGACGACACAGGCGGCGCTCGACGGCGAGTCAGCACCCAGCACGAGCGCCTTTGCGAGGCCCAGCAAAAAGTTGTCTGGGTCCTCTCGCCGCGAAACGCTGGGGCCCCGCGCGGGTCGATCTTTAGGGCTGGGATCACTTGAGAGGCCCGCTGGGGAGCCAACATTCAAGGACTCCCCAATGGCAAGCTGGAGCGGCTCCGCCTGGCTGCGCTCAGGGCGGAGGGGAGGTCCCCGAGGGGGTGCCCCCTCGAGTTGGCCCCCATGCGTGCTCGAGGAGGCCGGGTCGGAGATCCGCTAGTCACCATTACGGCTGACGCCCTCCGCACCTACAGCCAGATTATAATGAGCCAACGCCTGTCGCCTGTGGCGCTGCAGTCTCTTTTGGCCCGCGGACAGGAAGTGCCCCTGCTGCCTGGGCCTCGGGCCCGCGTGCGAGACCCAATTGCGGCCCTCCCCCTCACGCGCTTGCGAGTGGGGTTCGTTTTTGACGACCCGTGGACCTTACGGGAGGCCACGGGGGAGGTCTGGGACCTTCGCCAGGTGTCGCCAGCGATGGTGGCTAGGCGAGCGCAGCTGGCGGCCAGGCGTCTCTCTGACCGCGAAGGCTTGGCCAAGATCGACCGAGGCATAGGATGAACAGGCGACATTTTCTGGCGACCCCTCAAGGAGCTCATGCACCGCAGGTGGAAGGCCTCACTTGAGGATGAGCGTGGGGGGTCTGACGGCCCGTGGGGGATTCGGGAGCAAAGAGTTCTCCGTGGCCTAGTCATTGGCTCGCATTGGTGCCAGGCGTGGTTCACAAGCACGACCCTCAGTTGCCAGCGCAGTGCCTCATATGTGGCGAGGCCAATGGCAGTTTGTTCCATCGTCACTTTGAGTGCCCAGCCCGACAAGCGCGGAGGAGGGACTTCCTCCCGCAGGATCTCGTCTCATCGGTAAGACGCTTGCAGGCTGGGCTCGAGTATTCGTTTTTTTTTTCCAGAGGGATCCTTCATGATCCCTGCCAAGCTTTCTCCCGCCCTCGGTGGAGCCCCGTGTTGGAGTTCAAGGTTGACAGGCAAGCGCCGCCCCTGGCGTTGGACGGTGGCCATGTTCTTTGCGATGGCTCAGGGGTGGTGGACGGGCTGTTTCCGTCATGTCGGGTTGCTGGTTGGGGAGTGGCAATCTATGATCCCGAGTGCCGACCCTTAGCGGGGCGGTATGGAGCGGTCCCCCCGCCGTCGGGCCTTGACCAGGTAGCTCGGGGCGGAGAAGATTATGCTGTTCTCCTGGCCCTTAAGCATTTAGTAGCCAAATAAACGGTATATTCCGGTTGCACAAGGACGGCGCAGTGTTGTTGGGACGCTAGATACGCACAGTGGCCTGGCAATATCCGAGCTCATTTGTGGAAGGAGGCTCTTCTTGAAGGAAGGCCTGAGCTGGTGGAGTTCTGTAGGGTAGCGGCTCACACCTTCATGGCTGACGTTCGAGAAGTACGGATCAGCCTGTTCGAGAGGGAGGGCAACGAGCAAGCTGATAGGCTTGCGAATGCACAGCTTTGCAGGTACCCGAACCAGGTGGTCATGATGGCCAAAGGAATGCCCCATACGTCGCACCTGCTGCTCCAGCACATAAGCATGGCAGAGACCCACGATACTGACGTGGGCCAGCGGGACAATGCAGGGGCCCAGGGGCTCACGAAGATCTCCCTGGAAGGGGGATCGGAGATGGAGGAAGCGCTTGCAGAGGCTAGGAGGAGGTCTAGTGGGGAGGGGGGAAAGTTAAGTGCTGCTGCTCCTGCTTTCCCTCCCCAAGATCCCTCCTCGCCCTCGCGACCTCCCCCCGGAGCCCCCGGCGCCAGAACTGTTGGCACAAGCCTATGATGCCCAGCAAGCTCCTGCCTTCACAGGCGGGCATGCCTTGCTCGAGTTCGCAGTCACCACTAAAGGGCACCCGCCAATGCCATTTTGCTTGACCTGTGGGGCCTACGCCACGGTGTCGGTGGGATCTCGGGGCCTGCGGAGAGGCTGTGGAGGCTTCCAACATGCACTGGTGGACCCTGGAAAGAAGATAGCGAGGGCTGTCTTCAGAGGGAAACGCCACAATGAACCTCTCAAGCTGGGCCCTCGGAGAACTCCTGGGGCTTGGGCGCGAGAGCTGGCTGGGGGACAACAGGAGCCCAAGACGGCCCAGCAGAGAGATGGTAGTTGTTTAAGGCCCGAGGCGGGCCGCTCTGCATTTTTGTGCCGTGCAGATGTCCTCCAGGCGTTTGGGCTGGACGAGTCCGAGGCGGCCGAACTAGGACGCAAGCTGCAGGAACGGACCCCAGACAACGATCTGGAGGACGAAGAAACAGGCGGTAAGATACCCAGGGGGGGCCCTGTCGTTGGCCCTTGGCAGGTCGTGGGCCTTCCTGCCAGGGTGACAACAAATCCACTCTGATGCCCCCCCCTGGGTTTTTTGAACCGTCGAACCTCTTTCCCCCCTTTCCCCTCAGTGGCGTGCGATCCTCCTCCTCCTCCTCCTCCTCCTCCTCCTCCTCCTCCTCCTCCTCCTCCTCCTCCTCCTCCTCCTCCTCCTCCTCCTCCTCCTGCTCATCATCATCGTCATCATCATCATCAGCAGCAGCAGCATCATCATCATCACCCTCCGCTTGTCGTTGTCGCTGTGGGCTTCAATGCTTTCCCCCGCCTACTCCTCCTCCTCCTCCTCCTCCTCCGACCCCACGGGGCTGGTGTCAACCGGATCTCAGTCGGGGGAGGATCATTGGGCCGCTTTCGTTTCAGCGTGCTCGCAAGAAGTCGTCACGAGGAGGCCGAGTTTTGTGTCGAGCGGATCTCGGTCGGGCGGATCTTAGGGCCTCCTTCGCTTTGGCGTGCTCGCAAGAAGTCGTCACGAGAAGGCCGAGCTTCGCGTCGAGCAGATCTCAGTGGGGGGATCGTAGGGCTCCTTTCGTTTCAGCGTGCTGGTAAGAAGTCGTCACGAGAACGCACGCGCCGATCGGATCTCAGCAAGGGGGGATCCTCGGCTCTTTTGGTTTCAGCATGCCCGAAAGAAGGCGTTACGAGAAGCCCGATCTCCGTGTCGACCTGTTCCCAGCAGGGGGTAGGGATCCCTCGGCCCCTGTCGCTTCAGCAGCCTCGCTAGAAGGCGTCACGAGGAGGGCGAGCGTCGCGTCGAGCGGATCTCAGTCAGGGGGGTGTTATTGGGCCCCCTTCGCTTCAGTGTACCAGAAAGAAGTCGCCACGAGAATGCCGAGCGTCACGTCGAGCGAGTCTCAGTCTACGGGGGGGGATCCTTGGGCCCCTTTCGCTTCGGTGTGCTTGCAAGAAGTCGTCACCAGAAGGCCGAGCTCCGCGTCGAGCGTATCTCAGTCGGGCGGGGGATCGTTGCCCCCTCGTTGCCTCAGCGCGCTGGCAAGAAGGCGTCTTGGTAGGGCCGAGCTTTGCGTCGAGCGGACCTCGGTCGTGGAGCTACTCGGGTCCCTGTCGCTTCATCGCTCTCGCAACTCGCCACGAGAGACGGCCGGGCCTCAAGAGACGCCAGTAGGGTCGCAGAGAGGGGGTAAGGGTGGTTGAGCCGGCCGTCGTGCTCTTAATGCAGAGTTCTGGGGGGTAGTCGGGTAGTCGCCTTCCCCTCCCTCCCTCCTCGCTCCTCCTCCTCCTCCTCCTCCTCCTCCTCCTCCTCCTCCTCCTCCTCCTCCTCCTCCTCCTCCTCCTCCTCCTCCTCCTCCTCCTCCTCCTCCTCCTCCTCCTCCTCCTCCTCCCCTCCTCTCCTCCCTTCCCTCCTCCTCCTCCCTCCTCGCCCTCCTCCCTCCTCCTCCCTCCCTCCCTCCTCCCTCGTCCCTGGCGGAGGCGGGGGGGGGGACGGAGACGAGGACGAGGAGGAGGACGAGGACAAGGAGGGGGGAGGACGGAGGCCCGAGGACCAGGGCTTTCGGACGCGTCTGGCTCCTGCGTGGCAACCCCAGAGACCTCCGCAGACTCCAGAGGTCTGCTCCCCCCTGCCCCTCTCGCGCATCCCCTCCTTCCTCCCGCCTCCTCCACCCTCCTCCTCCTCCTCCCCCTCCTCCTCCTCCTCCTCCGCCTCCTCCCCCTCCTCCTCCTCCTCCTCCTCCTCCTCCTCTCCTCCTCCTCCTCCTCCTCCTCCTCCTCCTCCTCCTCCTCCTCCTCCAGCCTGCCCGGAGGTCGCCCGTCTCGCGTCGCGGTGTTTGCCACGCGGTGCTGCACGCGCCAAGAGAGATCCCTCCTTCGGGCGAGTCCGCCTGGTCGGGTTCGCTACACGCGTTCAGGGGGCTGCGGTGAGGAGGGGGCCGCGTGGACTCTGCTGGTGTCATGGCCGAGGGATACGGAGATTGGCCATGGGGGCCTCCGCTCTGCATCTTCCTTCCCCAGGGCAGCGGGCGCAGGGGTGAACGACTGCTCCGAAGCACGGTACGGCGCGGAGAAGAAAACAGGCTGCGATGATCGATCGCCCAGATGAACTACAGAAAGCGTTCCAGAAATAGCCTTCTCTTGAAGGGATCGAAGGATCGAACTCTTGTTCTCGGCGGACGCCAGCAGAAGGGAAGCAAGGGCGGTTCCACCAGCAGGACCACGGCGGAAGGCGGCGAAAGTGGAGTCGGACCCGCCAAGAGAGGTCAACGCCTGCGTTCCCAGATCTCCTGGAGACAGCCACGTGCCTTCATGCTGCCCCTGCTGCCTCACTCAGGCAGGCCCAGGATGAGGACAAGTTGCTCCAAAGCTTCCCGGCACGCTCTCAGAGCGTCTCGGATCGCTCTAGAACAGCCGTGGCGCCCGATACGTCTTCCAGACCCGCCGGCTCTCATAGTTTCCCGATCCACCCTCATCCGAAGTTATCGTCATCTTGCATTCGTCTGAATTGTCCCTGCTGTCCCACCCGGGTCTCCAGCCCCCGCCCCCTGTCACATCCAAGGGGTGTCAATTGATAATTTGACGGATGTTGGCCAAGCCGATTTTGGGCCAAGGGTGAGCTTGGCCAGGATCGGTGGGTTTGGCCAGGATCGGCGGGGTGGTCCGTTGACGTCCCCCGAATCACACTCCTCCTCGCAGCCGCAGCAAGCGGCCAGCTACCCCACGAGCCCCTCGCATTCGCCGATGGCTGCTGCTGGAGGGAGCCACGTGGTCCTGCTCAGGAGCGACGGCACGGCCGTGGCGTGCGGCGACAACGACTTCGGCCAGTGCGACCTGCCGCCGCTGCGCGACGGCCTGACGTACGTCCAGGTCGCCGCCGGAGATTTCCACACTGTCTTGCTCGTGAGCGACGGCTCGGCCACAGCGTGCGGCCACAACGGCAACGGTCGGTGCGACTTGCCGGCGCTTGTCGGCGGTCTGGCCTACTCGCAGGTCGCCGCAGGAGGAGGCCACACCGTTCTGCTTAGGAGTGACGGCGCGGCCAGGGCCTGTGGATACAACGGTACGGGCCAGTGCGACCTGCCCTCGCTGGACGAAGGCCTGTCGTACATGCAGGTCGCCGCAGGAGGCTTCCACACGGTCCTGCTCAGGAGCGACGGCGCAGTTGCAGCTTGTGGCCGCAATGCCGACAGCCAATGTTACGTACCGGATCTGCCTGGAGGTGTGACCTACGCGCAAGTCGTCGCAGGCGACGACCACACAGTCCTGCTCAGGAGCGACGGCACGGCCGTGGCCCGGGGCGACAATAGTTGCGGTCAGTGTCGCATGCCCCCACTGAAACGAGGTATGACTTACACGCAGGTAGCCGCGGGAGGCAGCCACACAGTTTTGCTCAGGAGCGATGGCACAGCAGTGGCTTGTGGCGAGAACGCTGATGGCCAGTGCGACTTGCCAGCGCTGGCTGTGGATCTGAGCTATACGCAGGTTGGCGCGGGATCGAATCACACGGCTCTCCTCAGCAGCGATGGCGCTGCCGTGGCTTGCGGCTACAACGGTCGTGGCGCGTGCGACCTGCCATCACTGGTTGGAGGTCTGACGTACACCGTGCCTTTGTTGCCGACGCTGCTCCTGCAGGCACTGTTCGACGGCAGCACGATACGCTTCGTGACCTTCGGCGGGGTGGAGCGCTGCAGAGTCGGACTAGCGCCAGGCGCTTTGCTCACAGATGTGTACGAGCACCTGGTGGTCGAGCACCGCGCGGGCAGGCTGGGCCCTGGCCTATCCCGGGTCGACGCAGTCCTGCCAGCGGGACGGCTCCTGAGCAAGGCTTCTGCCGACGAGACCGTCGCGGGCGCATTCGGGCTCAGCCTGCGCAGCTAGAGCACCCCCTCCTCCTCCCTCCCTCTTCGCCGGTCGTACAATCGCGCGATTCAGAGCCCCGTGCGTTTAATGAGAACGGGGCGTTCGACTCGGCGCCCTGCGCTGCGCGCGCAGCACTTCCAATAGTTCGAAGAATGACCCAGAGGATTCTACAGAGCACCCCCGTCTGAGAACTCGTGGCCGCTTGTTGCGCATCCTCGCTGTTGCTGCTAACGGCCGCGGAAGCGACCGCTTCGGACAACCTGCAGTCGAAACCCAGCACGAATCAACGATTCGACGATAGTGCATCACACCCTCCCGTCCCAAGTGTCCTCCGCATTGTCCCCCGACCACTGACAAGCCGTCCTTCTCACTGCACGAGGCGCCACCTAGAAAGACGAGCACCAGGTGGGCCTGCCATGCAGGCGAGAGTCCGGCTTTGAAATGGACACCCCCCGTGTAATTGATTACTTCTCTTATATCTCAGGAAGTCTCCAGCGAAACACTTTATTGCGAACGCCTTACGGCCAGTGCCGCCAACCCTGAATGACGACGACGACGACGACGACGACGAGCGCTATCGGGGGCCTCTTGGGGGTAGTTTGGCGGCCTCTTGGGAAGCTCTTGGGAGCCGCTTGGGAGCCCCGTGGGGGCCTCTTGGGGCTTCCTGGGGGTCTCTTGGGGGCCTCTTGGGGTCTCTTGGGGGGCTCCTGAGGGGCCTCTGGGGGCTTCCTGAGAGCTTCTCAGGCCGAGGGATCGAAATGTCCGCGTCTGGGTACCCTCTTGGAGCTGTCTTGGGGGCCTCCTCGGCTGTCTTGGAGGCCTCTTGGGCGGTCTTGGGGCCCTCTTGGGTCGTTGTGGAGCTCTCTTGGAGGCCTCTTGTGCCAACTTGGGGCGGTCTTGGAGGCCTCTTGGCCTGTTTTGCAGCGTCGGGAAGCTGACAAGGCGAGAACGCTGAAATCTTTCAAAGACCTACGGGAAATTACGTTTTTGCCTCTTGGGGCCGTCTTGGAAGTCCTCTTGGAGGCCTCTTGGGGTGTTTTGGAAACCTTTTGAGCCGTCTGGAGATTACTTTGGCGACTTGGACCGATACTTCGGCGATTCGGGGCCCTCGAAGACCGTCTCGGGGATATCTTGGGGCACTTTTGCCGCGTCTTGGGGCTTTGCTGGGCCCCCGAACCGCCCGGGGGGGAGTCGTATCTGCCCCGGGACCCCCCCGGGGACCTCGCCCCCGGGCACCCCCCCCCAGAGTGGAAGGGATCAAAGGGAAGGGGCTTCCCTTCGACTCAACTGCAACTCTTTTCTTGGCCGCCAAACCGCCCGAGGAGGAGGCGCATCTGCCCCGGGACCCCCCGGGAGGCCACCCCGGGACCCCCCACCCCCAACGGGGAAGGGACGGATCAAAGGGAAGGGGCTTCCCTTCGACTCAACTACGGCGCTTTTCTTGGCCGCCAAACCGCCCGAGGAGGAGGCGTATCTGCCCCAGGATCCCCCAGGGAGGCCACCCCCAGGACTCCCCCCAGTGGGGCAGGGATCAAAGGGAAGGGGCTTCCTTTCGACTCAGAACGTTGCTGAGACTCCACAGCCTCTTCCACACGCCGACAGGGCCGGCGGATCTTGAAGAGACAAAAACAAGAATCGCCGTGCAGCTATCACATTCCCCAAGCAGTGCTTGCACTGAGGTTTTCTCACTTGGGTTCCTAAGGAATTGGATAGGTCGGGCGAGGTTTCGCCACGTTGCTGCCCGTTGCCGCCTCGCTGTCGCCTCGCGCGCCGGGTGGGTCTGGCGAGGTTTCGCCACATTACCGCCCGTTGCCGCCTCTTGCGTCGGGAGGGGCTGGCGAGCCAAGCTGTCGTTCGTGGTTGCCTCGTGACCGCCTCGTGCGCTGGGTGGGTCCAGCGAGGTTTCGCCGTGCCGCCGCCTCGTTGCCGCCTCGTGCGCTGGGAGGATATCCTGAGGTTTCGCCACGTGTTCGCCCGTCCTCCCGGATTATCGGTACCCCCTGGGATAGTACAAATTACATGTGATGATGTCTCATCGTTCATGTTCTCATGAGCTCGTACCATTCCAGGCAGGCTGGGCATTGCCCCCCGCATCGTCCTCTTCAAAGTGTACGATGCGCGCACACTCGCTTATCTCGAAAAATATGTTTCAAGAACCCGCTTGCAGAAACACTGCACGAAGCCCACATGCACGCACATGTCGAAATCATGTCAACACACACACACACACACACACCCGTCATGCAAGGAATTCAACATAAAACGTCAAAGTGCCGTAGGCGTTTCATAAAAATTCTTGCAGATGCTCTACCCGCGCGCACTTGCCGCTATCATAGAAAATCACATGAATGTAGCAATCTCGTCCAGAATCCGCATTCTCATTTCACCAAGCGGGGCATCCGCGTTGATCCAGCATGCGCCGAGTGAACGAAGCCCTATCAAATGATATCATGCGGGCCAAACTCGCGCGCTGCCATGCTCGCACGTCGAAACCTTCCCAAAACCATCGTTGTCCGAAGCATTTCAAGATATAGCATTTCAGAAACATTTGAAAGCCAAAATTTTTGTTCAACAGAAAGTCTGCCAGGTCCCTTGCGCGCGTGCAGATTTCCTCGCTATCATTCCCGTCAGCCCCGCCACATCACCGGCGGCATCGTCCTCGTCGTTCGTCGTTTGCCGCCATCATCAGTCAATCACTTCCATCACCGACACATGAATATCATCATTGTCTCCGTCGTCACCAGTATCGGCACCGTCATTGGCCTTGCCGTCGCCATTGTCATCACCGCGATCACCATCGCTACTATCATCACCGTTGCCGCCGTTGCCGACGTCATCCTGATACCGCGCCCGCCCTGTACAACGTAGCTTGGTGGTAAGTTATCCGTAAGGGCTTCGCCCCCTGCCGCCGGCCCCCTCTCTCGGAGAATGGACCATGGAAGAGCTAAGTCATGAGGCTTTGGCGCTGTCGTGCAGCAGTATCGGAACTTCATGCGAGGCCGATTCGCAATCGGCAAAACCAACTGATCACAAGAGGGGTTACCACACAGGGCGATTGGTAAGACGTGTATGGTTTACGAGCTTGGTTACCACACCTTGGGATTAAAGGGCCGAGGGAGTACTCGCAGTTTGGGTTACCACGCCTTGCGATGGATGTGCGTGAGGGGTGGCACCGAATTTCAG
The DNA here is from genome assembly GCA_963575745.1 of Prorocentrum cordatum. Classification (NCBI taxonomy): domain Eukaryota; class Dinophyceae; order Prorocentrales; family Prorocentraceae; genus Prorocentrum; species Prorocentrum cordatum. The sequence goes on from CAUYUJ010015683.1 coordinate 46,209, forward strand.
AAATGTGGCAAATCCCTGTGTTTTTGGACCCTGACCCCGCGGATCTGCGTGAGGGGTGGCACCGAATTTCAGAAATGTGGCAAATCCCATGTGTTTTTGGACCCTGACCCCGCGGATCTGCGTGAGGGGTGGCACCGAATTTCAGAAATGTGGCAAATCCCATGTGTTTTTGGACCCTGACCCCGCGGATCTGCGTGAGGGGTGGCACCGAATTTCAGAAATGTGGCAAATCCCATGTGTTTTTGGACCCTGACCCCGCGGATCTGCGTGAGGGGTGGCACCGAATTTCAGAAATGTGGCAAATCCCCTGTGTTTTTGGACCCTGACCCCGCGGATCTGCGTGAGGGGTGGCACCGAATTTCAGAAATGTGGCAAATCCCCTGTGTTTTTGGACCCTGACCCCGCGGATCTGCGTGAGGGGTGGCACCGAATTTCAGAAATGTGGCAAATCCCTGTGTTTTTGGACCCTGACCCCGCGGATCTGCGTGAGGGGTGTCGATTTCGAGCCCCCCCAGCAATTCAGACAACGCGCCCAGGGGGTGCTAAAAAATCATGTTTGGCCCTCCCCCCCCTCGCGCGGTCAATCAACTAGTTACAGTAACCAGCAAGAAGCAGAACTGTAACACTGGAAACTACAAACTACAACTGGTACAGGAAACTGCGAATCACGTGCCTCGCAGCCTGGTGGCCCCACAAGGGGGCCGGCGGATACCGGCTTGCGATATTCTCCCAGATGCCTCGCGCCGTGACTTGGAGTTTTGCTTCAGTAGGAGTGTTGCTTGTGCTACCGCCCGCTCTCCATTCCTTCGTCTGCTCCTCCCTTCCCCTTCATGCTTCCACCTTCCTTGCGATCAGATTGCTTTTATATGCCTGTGACGTGCGCTTTCCTTACTCTTGTCTTTGCGCGATGCCCAAGTAGTTTGATGGCCGGTTGGACCATGTGGGGATGCACACACAGCTCCATTGTCAGTCCCTTTCGCCTCGTTTCTAGATTTCCTCCTCCTCCTCCTCCTCCGCCTCCTCCGCTTCCTCTTTCCGTTCTTTCTCTCCACGTTTCCACAATGCTGCAGTAGGGTGCGACACAATGTTGGCAAGTGTGGCCCGATACGCTTAGTGGGCAAATTCGTATATGCCGCTATGTGCTTTCCTGCTCCGCGAGTTTCTCGAGTCAGGGGCTATTGCAAGTTTTTGCGTTCGTTGCCTTGCGGTCGGCCTCGCTCGCGTTGCGCATTTGGGATAGCCCCCTTGGGGGGCAGTGGATTCCTCCTTCTCCTCTGCTCAGTTGCTGACACAAAATGTGAGATCGCGCCCGCCCGGACCACCGACCCGCACTGAAGCGCCCGCGCGCCAGCGCGGCCTTTGACACGCGCTGGGGGATTCCCATCGGTAAGCGCCATCGCGGCCGCACTGGATGTGCCAAACCAGTTGTTCGCTCTGCGCGCTAGCGCAGCCGCAGAGATGCGCCAGCCAGGGCCAAGTAGTCATGACAATCGCGGCCGCATGGATTTTGCAAAACAATTTGCGGGTGGGAGGGCCAGATGATTGCGCAAGCAGTGGAATGAAGATTTCAAGTTACGCATGATGAATTGCACGACATACGCACCTAGCTTGCACCACATAGCACAAATCCACAATGCAAGAATGGATTGCTGCGGGTCCGCGGTGTCTGACGTACACCGAAGATCCGGACTCTTGACTGCAAGGGGGTCCCAAGCGGAGACTTCATCGCGAGAAGGAACCGTCCGCCATCCCCGTAAATTTTGCAAACATATTGGACGATTACGCGCGGCGCCAAGGAATTTGCAGCATTTCGAGTTCGATTCGCCATCCATATTTTCAGAACGAGTGCGCGCGTCGCTAATGCGAGGGTCTCAGTTTGAAAAGTTCCCAGTCTGCAACTCTGCAGTAGTTGTCAGTCTTTAAGACGAGTGCGTGCAGCGCTGAGGCGAGAGCCTCTTTTCGAAGACCACCGACCCTTTAGCCTCGTCACTGGCGCAACTATTTGCCGACAGATTTGCGCGGCGGCACTGCGAGAGCCGCGTTTTGACAACGACGGGCCTTCCATCCATGTAGCGATTGGGTTTTTCCCCAAGCCGTGTTTGCACCAAGGGTTTTTCGTTTCTCTGTCGAGGAACCGGGCCTGAGGGTCAGTCTGGCGGCTATCTGGCCGCCGTCGCCGCCTCCGCCGCCCGTCGTCTGGGCCTGACGGTCGGTCTGGCGGCCACGTGGCCGCCGACGCCGTTCCGCCGCCGCCTCGCCGCCGCAACAACGATTGCACCACATAGATCGCATCACATAGAATACACCACATAAATCGCACAACGTGTATTGTACCACACAGATTGCACGACATACACTGCACCACATATATATATATATATATATATATAGATTCACAAGGAAATTTGGGGATCTACAACCCCCCCGAAGCCAGGATTATCCGCCCCCTTGGGGATGTGAAGTTTACACGTGATGATGCCCCATCGTTCATTCCAGAACACGGGTTCATACCATCCAAGCCAAGCGGGTACCGACACACCCCACCATCCTCAGCAAAAAACCTCTATGCGCGCAAATTCGTTTATCAAAAAGCATCAATATGCACGAACCCCTTGCAAAAGAACATCTCGAAGTGCACACGCGCGCGTCGTCGCGCGCGCATGCCGGAATCCTAAAAATGAACCACCCGGCGCGACCCCAATTAGGGGAAAATGTCTTGTTGCATGAGCGCATTGCTTGGTTTCGCATTGTTTTGCATTGCTTGGTGTTGATTGGCATTGCTTGGCACTTGCTTGGCATTGATTGTCCCCGCGTGGCCTTGCGTGGCATTGCTTTGCCTAGATTGGCACTGCGTTGCATTGCTTGGCGTTGCTTGTCTTGGCATTGCTTTGCATTGCCGGGGAACCCAAGGAACAATATCCAGAAACCCCAGGAACCCAAGCAAGGAACAAGACCAGGGAACCTAGGAACCCGAAGAAAAAGACCAGGGAACCCGAGGAACTCAAGCAAGGAACAGGGAACCCGAAGAACCCAAGCAATGAACAAGATCAGGGAACCCGAAGAACCCAAGCAAGGAACAGGGAACCCGAAGAACCCAAGCAATGAACAAGATCAGGGAACCCGAGGAACAAGATCGTCGAACATGAGGAACCTAAGTAATGAACAAGACCAGGGAACCCGAGGAACAAGACTGAGGAACATGAGGAACCCAAGCAAGGAACAAGACATGGGAACCCGAGCAACCCAAGCAAAGAACAAGATTGGGGAACCCGAGGAACCTGCGAGGAACGGGCAACGTAACAATAGGAGGCACTGGGGGCGGGGAACCCGAGGAACCCGAGGAGTCTCCGAGGAACGGGTAAAGTAACACTCCGAGGCGCCAAACTTTAACCAAGTAAGAACCCCTCTAAGCAAGCCTAACTGGGGAGACAATCCTAGGTTTCGCAAGGATGTCAACATCGAGCTCCCCGAAAAATGTGTTTTATACAACAAAAACTGGTCTGCGCGCGCGCTCTTGCGAACGCTCACTAAAACCGTAGGTTGTTCAGCAAGTTCATCACATGCGACCAAGCGGGCCGCTCGCGCGCGCATGTCGAAACCATTCGAACGCCTTTGCGCGCGTGCTGTGGGGGCACGACCCCTGTCAAATAATTCCATGCGGGCCACTGGCGCGCGTGCATGTCGAAATCCTTCCAACACCTTCATCACCGACACGTCGGACACCATCATCGTCATCGGCGTGATCAGCATCGGCGCCGCTAGTGGCCCTGCCGTCGTCATCGTCGTCGTCGCCACCAGCATCGCTACTATTATCATCGCGACTGCCGTTGTCGACGTCGCCATGATATTGCGCCCGCTGGAGTCACCGACTCTCACTGAAGTGCTGGTGCGTCAGTGCGGCCTGCGAGACGCGCTGGGAAGCGCCTAGCGGTCAGCACCACCGCGCCCGCGTCGTTCGCGCAAGGCTAGATGGCAGCACTGCGCGCGAGCCTGCGGGCGTTAGCGCGGCCGCAGCGATGCGCCAGCCAGCGCCAAGCAATTAGCACAATCGCCGCCGCGTGGGTTTGGCAAACCAAGTTTCGGGCGGGTGGTCGGGCGGGCGGGATGGTTGCGCGAGCAGTGGAGTTGACAAATTTCAAATTCAGCAAGGTGAGTTGCATCACGTAGACTGCCTATGTAAATTCTCCTTTCTAAAAGAGTGTTAGGATCTACTTCCTTCGCCCCGGGGTTGAAGGAGCACCTTTTCGCATTGCACTTTACATGTGGTTCTGCGCCATCGTCAATCCCAAATACGAACTCGTACCATCCCAGGCAGGCCAGTACCAGTTCCCCCCCTCGCCCTCCACAAATAGTCGATAGTTTTATGCACGCGCAATCTTTGACCAAAAATCATAGGTTTCCGGAAATCCGTTGTAGAAGAAAGATAATAATGACAAACTAAACAAATTTGCATACGCGCGCGTCGTCGCGCGCACGTGGAGATCTTTTGCAAATCTCAAGTCTCGCACGGATTTCAAAACCACGCGCCCATAAAACATATAAGAACGTACCGTCTCGCAATAAGAGTGACCACACAAAACAACAACAACCACAACAACAAAACAACAAAGAAATGCGCTCGAGCTCTTGCTAATTCTAAAGCATAGGTGGCCGACCATGTCATAAGTTGCTACCGAACGGGCCTCTCTCGCGAGCGTGTCAGAAATACCTCGACCGTAAATGCGCGCGTGCTGTCGCAAGAATCCCTTGCAGAAAAACAGGACGAAGTGCACACGCGCGCGTCGTCGCGCGTGCATGCAGAAATCCTTCCAAAACCTTAGGTTGCGTACGGATCTCAAAATCGAGCGTTACGGAAACATAAAAATTGGTTTTGCGACATTCATTCGAACGTCCGTGCGCGCGTGCTGGGGGGGCACGATCCGTGTCACGTAACGCCACCCGGGCCACTCGCTCGCGTCGGCCGCGTGCGCATGTCGAATTCCTTCCTCATCGCCGACGCGAGGACATCGTCATCGTTATTGGCTGGCGTGATCAATATCGGCGCCGTCATTGGCCCTGCCGTCGTCATCGCCACCATCGTTACCAGTATCGGTATTCTGATAATCGTGTCTACCGTTGTCGGCGTCGCTATGACACCGCGCCCGCCCAAGTCGCCGACTCGCACGGAAGGGCCCGCTGGGAGGTGCCCAGAGGGCAGCGCGACCGCGGCCGCGTCAGTCGCGCTAAACTAGCTGGCCGCTGCGCGCGCGAGCATGCGCGGGTTCGCTCGGCCGCAGAGACGCACAAGCCAACGCCATGCACTCATCGCAATCGCCGCCGCATGGATTTTGCAAACCAAGTTGCGGGTGGGTGGGTGGAATGTTTGCAAGGGCATGGAATGTGTCCGCTCATTTGTAAGAAATGAAAGAATTCCTTGTCTACAAGATTATTGGGATCTACCACCCTCCCCCCCCAGGGTACTTCTCCTTTTTCCGATTGGAAATTTACATGTGATCCTAACCCCTCGCCCATCCTGAAGATGAATCCGTGCCATCCCAGCCAGGCCGATATCGACCTCCCCCTCACCCTCTGCTAATATTTCTATGTGCGCACATTCGTTTATCAAAAACCGTATGTTTTCAAGAGCCCCTTTTCTGCAACCAAGAAGAAACTTACAGTCGCGTTCCTGCGAATTCTTAGCCGAACCATTGGTGTTTCAGCATCTTCATAAAATGCTACCAAGCGGGCCTCTCTCGCGCGCATGTCGAAACGGTTCGAACGCCCTTGCGCGCGTGTTGTCGCAAGAATCCCCCGCAAAAACCGGGACGAAGTGCACATGCGCGCGTCATCGCGCGCGCATGCCGAAATCCTTCAAAAAAAAACGTACGTGTCGTAAAGATGTCACAAACATTTGCAACACCAAACAGTTTCACAACATGGTTTCTGCCGAAACCTATGTGTATATATCGTATATAAACATATATATATATATGTACATATATATATATATGTTTCCGCATTCTCAGTTGTCACAGAAAACTGCGCTCGCCCTCGATTCCAAAAAAATGAATTGTTGTTCCATGGTCGTTCAATGTTGCCAGACGGGCCATTCGCGCCGCATGTCGATATCATTCGAATGCCCTTGCGCGCGTGCTGGGGGGGACACAGTGTCAAATACTAACATGCGGGCCTCGCGCGTCGGCCGCGCGCGCATATCGAACTCCGCCCAAACCTTCCATCACCGACGCGAGGACGCCGTCATCGTCGTCGGCGTAATCAGCATCGGCGCCGTCAGTGGCCGTGCCGTCACAATTGCCATCATCGTCACCAGCACCGCTAGTATCATCATCGTGTCTACCGTTGTCGACGTTGCCATGATACCGCGCCCGCCCAACTCGCCGACTCGCACGGAAACGCCGGCTGTGAAGTGCCCAGAGGCCAGCGCCACCGCAGCCGCGGCGGTCGCGCCAAACTCGCTGGCCGCTGCGCGCGTGAGCATGCGCGGGCTAGCGCGGCCGCAAATATGCACCGCTGCCGTATGGGTTTTGCAAACTAAAATGCAGGTGGATGGGAGGGAAGTTTGCGCGAGCAGTGGAGTTGGCAACTTCAAGTTGAGCAGATTGCCCCTTATAAACTGCACAACATAGAGCGCGCACAAAACATCGCACGACATGTAAAGATAATAGATTCCACCAACTTCCCGAGGCTGGTCTTAATCGCCAACCCTAGTGATGTGAAATTTACATGTGTGGTTTTGTTGGGGCCACGACTGTCGGGCCTTGGGGCGTAGACGTGGGCCTGCGGAGAGGGCTGGCTTGCGAGCGGTCCGCAGAGGAAAGCGATGACGTCGGTGTCGCGCGAGGTGCACCAGTCGAGGAATGCTTTGAAAGCGCCGGGGGTGTGTGCTGTGAGGCTGGCGTCGAGCTGATGGATTTTGCACCACTCGTCCCAGGCGGCGGCCCCAGCGGAGGTCTGGAGGACCGCGGGCGGCGCGGGCGGCGCGGTGGGGGACCGCGACAGGGGTGTGCCGAGGGGCGGGTGGCTGGCACGGATTCGCCAGGCTGCCACAGCAGCAGTCCAGGGATCGGCGGGCGGCGCGGGAGTATGGCCACTGGGCCAGCGGAGGGGAAAATCCTCGACGCGGGCCGCGGAGGCACCACACGCTGGCCCAGAGCCGGCAGCGGCCCAGCCGCCCTCCGTGGACGAGGATGCTCCCCATCTGGGCCGCCAGTCCCACCATTGGGAGCCTATCTCGCCAGAAGAGGTGGCGCCTGGGCGCTCGCTGGGGGCTGCGGCGAGCGGATTAGCAGGCTCGGCGTCGTCGTCGTATTCGTAGGGTTCGGGGGAACGTCCCTTGCCGTTGCCGTTATGGCCATTGCCGCCGTAGTCTTTGCCCGTGGTCTGAGCTCCCTGGGCGTGGGCAGAGGCGGGAGAACGGGGACCTGTGAAGATGTTCCTGATGTTGCGCTGGTCTGCCGCGAGCATGAGCTGGGCGCGCTGATGTTGCAGGCGCTCATCATGGATCTCCCAGCGAGGCTGGGGCGCCGCGCCGCGGCAGCCAGGGAATGGTACCCATAAGAGGGGCCCTGGGCCGGCTGGTAGCTGGCCAAGGGGGGAAGAGGTGGACTGGGGACCTTTGCTCTCACACCAATGGGGCCGCGAGACGAGTCAGTGCGGCCCCCGAGAGGGCCAGCAGGCAGAGGCGGGTCAGCAGGCCCAGCGATGTGGTACCCAGGGGCCGGAGGCATTCTGGATCAACTCGGCGGCAGCTGCCTTGCGTGCACCCCGGGGTGATTTGTGCCACCCGCCGCGGATAGCTCCCTCGTCATAGCCTTGGTGGACCGCGCGGGTGGTATGGATGGGGACTTGCCTGATGTCGCTGCCGAGGGTGTAGCCTGCAGCCTCGAAAAAGGCGTTCCAGTTCGCGTTGTAGGCCAGGTCGGCCTTACGGCGCGGAGCGGCCTGCTTGGTCCAGTAGAGGATATCGTCGCAGCGGGGATCGGGGAGCCAGTCTGGCGGGATACCCGAGCCTGGAATATGCCCAAGCCGCCAGTGCCGTAGACGGTAGAGAGGAAGCGGCGCAAGTCGTCAGGGTAATACCGCAGGGGGGCGGGAAACCAGGGTGGCGTCGCCGCATCGAAAGAGCACCATTGCTGCTCCTGGGCCCCGCCAAGCTGACAGTACATGACGACATCTTGCCCCAGCGCTTCCTCGTTGAGCGCCGCGAGGGGGATGTCCGCGCCTAAGGTGAATGCCTGGCCATCCTGGCGTAGGAGGGCGGAGATGCCCCAGAGACCTTTGAGGAGCCCTTCCCTGGCTGGGCTGGAGGGCTGGGTGCCGCAGTCGTCGGCCGATCCGAGCGTCTCGTTGTGCGGGTCGGCGGGTGCGGGGGCGGGTGCTGCAGCGGGTCCTGTGCGCCAGCGTGGGTGCCATCCTGATTGTCAGAAGCCAGGCGAAGGTTGGCAAACCCGTGGCTGCTAAAACAGAGCTCCGGGAACTCGTTCTTATCTTCCGGGAAGCAGCCCGTTTATTATTTCGTGCGCTGAGCTTGCTTCCGGGAAGCTGCTCCTTTCCTCCTTCCTCCGGGAAGACCGTGTTAGCAGCCACAGATCTGCCAGCCCTCGCCCAGCTTCCGAGACTGGCAGCAAGCTCGCGATGCGCCTCCCGTGGGGCATTGTGCTTGGCCACGGCCGCGCGAGTGATGGGACTATTTTCCACCACCACCACCACATAAGTTGGAGGGGAGGAGGTGGAGAAGGAGGAGGAGGAGGAGGAGGAGAAGGACCTCCTCCCCCTCCAATTTATGGTGGTGGTGGTGATGGAAAACAGGCCCATAAGCGAGGAGGCACGTCGCGCGCTCGTGCAATCGCTGCGCGAGCGGAGCTGCCGGCTCCTGCTGGGCCAGGCGCGGAGCGGCGAGGGACCTGAAGAGGGGCGCCCGCGGAGGTGCGGGCGAGGGGGCCAGGCGCCCGGGGCCCACGCCACCGAGGGCGCGGGCACCACGCCCCCCCGGGAAGGCGAGGGCAGGGAAAGGAGGCAGAGGAGGTCAGGTAGCCCCCCCCCCTCCTGTGTGCTTCTGCTGCTTCTCTCTGGGCTACAGTTCTCTCTTTTCACATTTTCCCGAATGACCCCCCCCTGCCACCTCGGGCCCTCAGCCGAGGTGGAGGGGCAGGGCAGGTGGCTGCACGTGCACAGCCATTAGCACAGCACGGGTGAGGAGCCAGAGGTAGGGCAGGAAAGGGCTGAGGGATGGGAGGAAGAGGAGGCAGAGGCAGGAAAGAGAAGATTGGAAGGGAGCAGGAAAGAGAAACAAGAAAGGAAGCACATGTTCCATATGTGCTATGTGCCCTGCCATGAAGTTGCTGTGTACACCATTCAAGCATGCGCGCCCAGGGCCCAGGGAGCGTGGGCCCCATCGGGTACCAAGCCAGAGAGTCGCCTGGAGGAGGCGCGGACCCGGCACGTGCCGCATGGTCGGGGGAGGGTTGCGCGTCGCCGCCCGGGTGCGGGGGGGACAGTCTCTGGCTGGTCCGGCAGCCTTGGCTTCTTCGACGCGGGAGGCCCTGGGAGGGGGCCAGTGCACTCGGCAGAGGGGAGGGAGTGCGTGCAGGAAGTGCGGCGGGACGATCTCGGCGCCGCAGGTGTGGAGGACGCGATGGACTTCGGAGGGCGGTCAGCCGCCACAGCGCGGCACAGCAACTGGGATTGCACCACATCTATTGCCCCACATAGATTGCACGACATATGTTGCATCACATAAATTGCACGGCATACATTGCGCCACAGAGATTATACACAATCTGGATTGCTAGACATTTCATGCTTGGAGTCCACGCTAGCTAACATATGTTCACCATCAAGATGGTAAGCTGTAAAGTGCAAGAAAATCTGAAGCGGAACGCCCAGACCGGTCTACGGACACGTCTGGTGTTGCAACAGGGGGACTTGCTTATAAGAAAGGGGATAGAGGAGGAGGAGGAGGAGGAGGAGGAGGAGGACGAGGAGGAGGAGGAGGAGGAGAACGAGGAGAAGGTGGAGCAAAGTTGCACCCATATCGCAAAGTCAGAAGGGACACCAGGCCATGGAGACGGCCCAAAATACCCGCTGCCACTGCTGAGCGTCACGTCCGTTACACCAGCCGCGGCATCTGTTAGCTGATATGTCGCGTTTGCTCTGCCACTTACCACGCGCACACACACACATGTTCCCCTGACGCGCCGCTGAATCCAAACAGCAGGCGCATGAAAACGGAACGTGTTTGCCACAAAGTGGCATCCTTGTGGGTGGGGCGCCGTAAGTCAGCAAGGCAGGAGAGCGTGCGTAGGCGCTCACACACACACACACACACAAACACACACACACACGAAACAAATATAGCACTGAGGACAAGCATTGGCTTCTAAGTTTGAGCCAGGCTCTGGCAACACCAATCCCTGTGACTACCCCTGAATACCAAGTTTGATGTTCGCGAATGTTGGTTGCCGCCACCGCTGGTTGCTGCCACCAGCCCCTGACAGTCCCTGCTTAGCTCCACAAGCCCTGATTGCCGCCAACGCTGGTTGTCAACACTGGCACCACCAGCGTCTGCCTAGCGTCCGTCAGCCCCACCAACCCTGCTTATCTACAGCGCTGCTTGCCGCTGCCAGCCTCCGCTAGCCCTTGCACGGCCTCAGCCGACCCAAGTCCCTCGGCCTGGCCACCCTCAGGAACGCCTCGCGCGCAAGCAGAGGAGGTAAGGAGGGGTCCCCCAGCACACTGGACAAGGACGCGAGAGGGGAGGGAGGGGGACGTGAGATCGGAGTTCAAGATGATAGATCATCATGATGCTGAGTCGATTGAAGACTCCACTGTTGCAACCGCTGTGGAGTGGACGGGTACTGCCTTACGCAGTGTTCTTGGCCACGCAAGACTTACTCAAGAGGCTTACGCCACCACCCCCACAACAGTGAATTCGTCAAGAGTCATGCCCCCGTATTTGGCCTCTGGGTCAAGAGCCTCGGGGGTGCATATGAGGGTCTCCTGGAATGCCTATCAGGGGCCTCTTGGAGGGTTCTTGGGGGCATCCGGTTGGCTTTGGGGGGGGCTTCTCGAGGGCCTTTTGGGTGCGCCTTGCGTGCCTTTTGGAAGCCTCTTGGGGGGGTGACTCTTGAGGCCATCGCGACGGGAAAGACTCGAGGTGTTAATTCGTTTTGTCCCTCTTGGGGCCCTCCTTAGCCGTCTTAGGGGCCCCTGGGGCCCTCAGGTGCCCGCTTGGGCTCTATTGAGCCATCTTTGGGCCCTCTTGGGGGCCTCGTGGGCTCTTGGGATGATCTT